>JBBPBX010013905.1:0-11203 GCA_038048925.1 Garcialebias charrua | reverse complement strand
CGAAGGTTGCAGGCTGGATGGCTTCCAGTCGGTGCCACCCTGGTTCAATGTGTCATGCAATTATGTGGTTTTAGGTGGGCTTATGATTGGGATTCTACATTAAGCCTTACCTATATGCACCTGGTATGTAAGCTATCATGGATTAGATCAGCTAAAATTACCAATTAAGGGGTGGATCAATGCTGTAAAAATCAGATATAGGGATCTATACCTATAGAAATGTGGAGGGCTTCTGTAACGAAGGCCTCTTCTTTCAAACTATTCCTCCATTCATTATTTAGTTTAGGTTAAACTAAAATAAAAAAAATGAAAACTAGTTTGGTCTAAATGTCTGTTGTCTTTTAGACGAACGACGCAATAAATTTTGAAGTCTATGGCGAGACTCATCAAAATGAATAGATCTAGAATAGAGACGATCGAATCAGTTCTATCTAAATGATTGGAAGATCAGTGTAGATTATAGTACCTTAATAGTAGTATTGATCTACAATGACTCTTCAAAGATTGAAATCTTTAACAAAATGAACAGCATGTTGGCATAGTTAAAACCATTTAAGTCTTCAACTTATCAACAATCAAAACCTCTATTGGCTGGGAGTGTTCAGAAAACAATAACAACTTCAATAACACAAAAGTAGCAATGAAGCAACTAAAAACAACGTTTCACTACGTCAAACTCACTCTGGTCGTCAGATTCCAACGTGTCACACACAAGAAAAACAGTTCTTAGCTTTATAACCGATGTCAATTAAATCCTGCAGATTTAAACGGTTGTTAAGGTTAGTTTTTGTTGTGGGTTTTATGCTTAGCGTTTCTAAGTTCTAGTTGGAACGGTTTCTTTTCGCAACTAGTATAGTTTAAACTGTTTAGTTTATTTACTATCCTGTGCTTGGACGACCTTATTTTCCCATGAAGTCTGTGAGTTTGCGAGAAATTTGTCGTTTGTGGGGTTATTGAAATCTTTGTCCTTGACATGGGCATGACCTAACATCACCCCCCTGTGGTCATGGGGACCACGCGCACAGGTGTGGACGTCCGTCCATGGGCACGAGTTAAGATGCCTTTGTTAAGTTCAAGCTGTTTGCACAGTTTATTGGGAACCTTGTACAGGAACCTTATAGGCTTCGGCCAACGTATCTCTGTACGTTTACCTCTTTCTGCGTAATTCAGGTGTGTCACAACTGTTGGCGCAGTCGCAAGTGTGTCTGACTGGTCAGACTGCGACGGGTCACTGTCGCTGTGATGCGTGTCTTCCCACTTCATGACTGAAGAGATGCTCATTGAGTCTGTCAGAACTATGTCATCGCTGAGTAGTTCCAGATTCAAAAGCTCTTGAACCAATGTTTCATTGAAAGCTTGGCTGATGACCGAATTACCTGTCCCAGAGGACAGCACAGCGTTCTCGGTGTGTGATCCTTGGATCTCTACACCGTCCTCTACCTGTGGTAGGAAGTGTGAGTTTGCCCCCCTTTTGTTCGAGGAGGGGTCCTCAAAATCTGTAACAATGGAGTCCAAGTGACTGTCAACGTGTGGTAGACTGTCACTCTCTGGACTCAGATGTCCTTGAACCAAGACTTCACTGAAAGCTTGGCTGTTTGCCAAATTACCTGTCCCACAGGACAGTACAGCGTCATCGGTGTGGGACCCTTGGATCTCCACACCTTCTCCTACCTGCGGTAGGCAGTGTTCAGTGAGTGCTGAAGGTGTCAGCTCGCAGAGGAGGTTCTCGTGATGGGCCAGAGTCTGGCCCAACTGTTGAGTCTCCTCTGTCTCACCTGTAGTTGAAGGTTCACTTACCGGGCTTGTGGTCTCGGTTGGGGATTCCCTTGTGACCCCAGCCGTACCTGCTGTTAGACAGTCAATGTCCTGACCTTGGGGAGGCACCACGATTGGCAGTGGACTGCTCACTGTGGCCCACATTGTCTGATTGCCATAATTTATAATCGCTTCAAAGCGATTTATAAAATCTTGGCCAACCAAAAATGGAGTCTGGAGTGAGTCACGTTCAGACACATACACCGGGTGGTCTAGTGACATTTCGCCAATCTGCATGTGAACCATGGCTATTCTGTTACACAGAAACCGTTTAGGTTTTTTCACACGTTTCTGTGTACGTGTGACTCTGTCTGTGTAATCTTCTTCGCTGTCAGCATCATGATGGCTGTCTTCCTCATGACCTTCGGGACGTTGAACATCAGCAATTTGTTTGCTGTCAGCATCTTTGTCAATGTTGACGCTGTTGTCGTCAACTATGTGCACTGAGTCGTTGCAAAAGGCAGTGCTGCGCGTCGCTTCGTCAGGTTTAACAACGTTGTTTGTGTTATCATCAAGGACAACGTCACACGTTGTGTCAGCTTGGTCAACCACTGTAACATTCAAATCATTTGACAAACAACTTACCACCTCAGTCTCTTCCGAGCGCGGAGGCGTCGTTTCCTTTATCTGGAGCTTGTGTGACTCTTTGCATGTCTCGAACAATGCAGCTCGAGGTGCAAGGGCAGGAAGGCTGCTTCTCGTGGGAACATGTTGGGACCGACCATTTATCAAAGGGTCACGTCGCCCAGACATCAACTTCTCTCGAAGTTCACCCACTATGAAGCCTAGGTGAGAACTCTTTTGGTTCGATCTGAACCATCTTGGTTCACCTAGAGAGCGAACACCTACCTTTTGTGGTTCTTTGCCCATCTCAGGGTTTTCAACCTGAGGTGCAGGAGGAGCAGAACTCCCTGTGAACCGATCAGAGTCACTGTTCCAGCTGGACACAATCTGTGGTTTGTTATCATGACAATCCTGTTTACTCTCGCACTCTGTAGGAGAGGGAACCTCTTCTATTTTCTGCGAGTGGGATGTGACCTCTTGACCTAGGCACACCACTGAGGGTGTCCTGGGTAGTATCCTTGTCTCAAAAACCCACGTAGCGTAATCTTTTATCTTTTCCATAGTATCCTTTTTGTAATCAAATGTTAAGCGAACACATTTCATTTGGAAAGGCATGAGGTACGTAGTGAAAAGATTTTTAAACTCCTCATCTTCCTCTAAGCCAGGGACAGTTTTGCCACCGGAGTAGGCCGAGAGGAGCCTGTCGTAGAACGACAGGGGACTTTCCCACTTATCCTGATGGACGTTCCATGCAGCCAAGTAATTAGCATACGATGAAGCAGATTCTCCCACTTTGCGATAAGCACGGGCAGGAATCACAAGGCCCCCACGCATCCATCTAGGATAGATAGGAGAGGAGGCCCCCTCAGTTGGTGCACCTGTTTGAACGTCCATCTTTGTATTGATTTTTTGTGAAAAATCAAGTAAAGTGGTTCTTATTTTACAGTGTGCAGTCCCACCATGTGATGCCTGCGGCAGTCAACATGGAGTCCAAGATGTGAAATCAAATAAAAATCAGTGATTTTTATTAATATGTCGACCTGTGAGAAGATCAACACGTCGGCTATCTTTGTGCGACTTCTGTGAAAATCAAGACAAAAGATGCCTCATGTGTGTTATTTTAAACTTGCAGTCCAAAATAAACTAGGACAGACAGCTTCTTTTGCACAGAATTTATGATAAAAGTGTCAAGTTTTATCAAAAAGCAGAGATGTCTGCATTAATTTTGTGTAACTGTTCTGCCATCAACATTTGATTATATGTGAAAATCAAATGAAAGGATGCTGTGAGTCTGTTACGTCAACTGTACTCTATTTAAAAACAGGAAAGTTGACCTCAGACTGAATTGCATCAAACTGTAGTCTAATGCAACCAGCAACCAGCGGAGGGGGGGGGGCACAGCGCTGGATAAGTTTTATCACAGCGACTGCAATTTCTCTATCTGACCGCTATAGAGGCGCTGTTGTCACCTGTGAGCGCAGCCGTGAGCTGCTAAACATTCACAGACGTCTAACAACGGATCAAAAGCATCAATCAGACAGATCTAGAGCCTCTACGTGACAAAACTCTAGAACCCCAGTCTCACAAAAGACGAAACGATGTGAGAAACATTGGTTGGACTGTGAAACTTTAAACTGCATTTAAAAGAAAAAGGTCGGTCCTCATAAAGCAGTTGTAGCTCCCGGTGTCACATGACCTGGTCACATGGCGATCGGTAGTATCTGAACAACTTACTCATACATCCACTAAAATCTCAAAAACACTGCATTGAAACAGTCTTTTCAAAAGATAGGAACGGGCAACAAGCCTAAAACTTGCCTGGGACAAGCAGCTGAAGTGAAAGTTGACGAGGAGTGAGCTCCTCACCCCCTCAAGCGTCAACACTTACTGCGTATTTGACCAATCACAGCGAAGACAGAACATGCAGTTCTAAAACCCAAGCGTTCATGGGAAACGGAGTCTTCTAACCCTTACGCCACTCACGTGTGACGTGCCGTTCGAGCGGTGCGTTCACGGACCTGCGGTCGGTCGAACTTTAGCGTGGAACGGACTTTTCAACGTTCTAAAACAGTCGTAAATATTGCAAAACATCGCGGTTAAGCCAGTCTTCGACGATATCACGTGCATAGAACCCAAACAACACAGATAAACTGTCAGAAATGTGTGCAAAAATGAATCTGACCACCAGCAGTCTACAGAACCAACTTTTTTGAACACGACACACTATGGACCAATCACAACGCTTCTGCAGCCGAATGTCTCGGTACCGCTAACGTTAGCTCGACCCAAAGTTCTGGACACTCTTTCACAAAATAATAATAATAATAATAATAATTAATTCAATTTATAACGCACTTTTCATTACTGAAAATCTCAAAGTGCTACACATATATTGAATGCTACACACATTCATAAACCGGTGGCGGCAGACTACCATGCAAGGTGCTTTCCAGTCCTACCGGGAGCAACTCAGGGTTAAGTGTCTTGCCCAAGGACACAACGACACATGGTGCGGGTCCCGGGAGTCGAACCGCCAACTTTCCGATCGGGAGACGACTGCCATTACCACTACACCACGGACACCCAAAATAAACGTGGAATACACCACAGAAAATACTGCTAACGAGCCCTACACATACAGGCTAGCTCCCACGCCTCCCAAAAAAGGCAGCACGCTAACTGTTGACAACAACGGACTTTACGTCACTCGGAACCGGATCCCGGTCCAAAGCTGAGTGGGTTTCACCCGAACCTCAGCCAAACACGTTGTAACAGATTTAGGTAAAATGGAGCAGCAAATGTGTGAAACAGACTTTCAACAGCAATCCACAGATGTAATAAAATGAAGCAGAATCGTGACACGGCGGTCACAAAATGACAAATGCACGCTTTAGTCTGCGACACGGTTTGAAACGTCTCACAACCACAAACATTCATTCATCCGCAGCTTCAAACATACGTTGAAATGTGAAAGAAAAAATAATTCTAACAGGAAACGCACCAGACAATGCCACTATTAGCAATCTCCGACACTCACCAGCCAGAACTATTCTACAAGTCCACAACAGGATAAAAACTATGCCAACAAATACCGTGACAATAGACTACACAAAACACAAACTAATAACTGTCTTAGGAACGCGGACGAGCCACCATTATATGTAATAATATAGGAGTTATTGGTCAGTTTACTGACTTACCTATATTTTGGATGAAAGGTCCGAGCAGGTCTTATCTGCACAAACCTTTCACCAATTCGCGAGTTCAACCTTTTTCCGATATTAAATTGCTTTAAAGTGATTAGCCAAAAATGTAATTTCACGAGAGACTTCAATTTATGTTGGTCCACCAGAAAATAGACCTTTTATTGAAATTATCATAAAAGTACATTAAACATTTGTATCGATATTAGCTCTGATCTACTAAACTAAGTTGACAAGAATTCAAATTAAAATCAAACAGACAGTTAGGAACTTTACTGTTGGCACATTACTTAACAGATTAATAGCTTATGAAAAATAAGAAATAGGAGGAATGAAAGCTAAGTTAACGGAAGTTAATTATTTTGAACAGAAAGGGTGGCAACCTTCCCCGAACAGGTCCGGCTGTACTTCCGAGCGTTCAGCATACAAACAAAGCCTCTTTACCTGGTGATGATACGTCCCCTGAAGATAAGGGCTGAGAAGTTTGTGGACACTACCGGACTGTGTGGTCCAGCTCACGTCCAGTCGACTTCGTGCATGTACGGCTGATGAAGACGAACGGGAGCACGCTTTCACCGGCAGGAACAGGCCCCAATCGCACTGACTTATTTTCAAAATAAAACTTCAGAAACAGTCATTCTACACATAACCATCCGATGCTGTCTGGCCACGCTCTCCCCTGCCACAAATTTACAGTCTCCAATCTCCCTCAGGTTTCCTCTTCTACACAGAATGTAGTCGACCTGTGTACTCCTTCCTCCACTCTTATAGGTCACTCTATGTTCCTCCCTCTTTTGGAAATAGGTATTGACTATAGCCATTTCCATTCTCTTGGCAAAATCCACCACCATCTGTCCTTCCTGGTTTCTTTCCTTGACACCAAACCTACCCATCACTTCCTCATCCCCTCTGTTTCCTTCACCAACATGTCCATTCAGGTCTGCTCCAATCACCACTCTTTCCTCCCTGGGAATACTCTCTATCACTTCATCCAAATCTTTCCAAAATGTATCTTTCTCCTCCCCATCACATCCAACCTGTGGAGCATAACCACTGACTATGTTTAGCATCAGACCTTCTACTTCTACCTTCAGACACATCACCCTATCTGACACTCTCTTCAACTCTACTTCTCTCTTTATTTTATTTTATTATTAATTCTACTTCCGCTCTCTGCAAAGCAAGTCGCATATCTTTTTGCTCCTACCCTCCCTAAGTTTTCCTCCTCCCTGCTTGCTTTTTGTCTCGTCTGTGACTCTTCAGCGCTCACTCGAACCAATTTGCGATGGATTTAATAAATTGGGCTGTTTCATCTATAGATAAGATTTTTTCCACGAAGCGGACCGGGCCAGGAGAAGCGGTCTGCCCCTCTGACACGCACGCTGTCGGATACATGATGGACTCGTGGGGACAGTGGCAACCCATGTGTTTGACCGTCTTGTCTGTCGAAGACGTGGAAGATTTGTGGATTATTGGGATATTGGTGGCAGCTGCTCTGTTTTTTGGCGTAAGCGGAGCTGTCTGCTACTGGAAGCTCAGGAAGGCTTCGGCGGCTATCGGCGCGCTGGCCAAACTTCCTGATCAGCAAGATTCTCTGATCCGGGCTGTGAGCTCCTCATCCCAGCTGTTGTACGAACTGAATCGCACGATGGGAGCGGCGGTAGACCACCGCGGACCTGCGGTGCGCTTTGGAACTCGTTTACAGCCGCCCGGCCTCAATCAGGGCACAGATGGGGGTTCGTAGTTCGGAACCTCATATGATTCGGCGACTTTGGACCTGAACAGCACCTGGACTTGGAAGGCTGCAGTCAAAAAGAACACTGTGGCCTGGATTGAAGATAAACAAAAGACCTATCTAATCTGGTTTCCGCACGACCTTGAAAAAAGAAGAAGGCTGTCTGCTGGAAACTATTCTCCTGGAGTGAAGCTGAGAGACCTTGCTGACCCCCCCCCCCCCCCCCAGAGATCTCTGTGGGTGCGCTCGGAGGCGCCGAGCTGAGACAACTGCTGAACTGTGCTATCTGAATGTTGCTCACAGACTCTTTGATCTCCTTGCATGTCGTCAAAACTGCAACAATGTCTTGTCTGGTTGTGCTTATTGCTGATAGAGTTTTTGGGACTTTATCATAGAGTGTCTTAAGGCAATCTTTGATAGATTCTTTTTTTGAATATCACAAATGATACCTATTGTGTTTTTCCTTTTTCCATATCTGTTTGACCTTCATCCGGAGACGGATGAGAGCGGCCGCGCAGAAGAACATGTCATGTGTTTGAATATGCTGCAGCTTTACATTCTCTCCCTCTTCTGGACGACTGTGTATACATCATCACGTTGTATTGGTTAACTGGTGCAATGTTAATAAAAATCTCTTGTATCTTNAGAGCTCCAGGGATGGATGAGATTTGCCCGGAGTTCCTTAGGGCTCTGGATATCGTGGGGTTATGTTGGCTTACGCAACTCTGCAATATTGCATGGACATCAGGGGCAGTTCACCTGGATTGGCAGACTGGGGTGGTGGTTTCCCTATTCAAAAAGGGGGACCGTAGAGTGTGTTCCAACTATAGGGGGATCACACTCTTAAGCCTCCCTGGTAAGGTCTATTCAGGGGTTCTGCAGAGGAGGATCCGTCGATAGTCGAACCTCTGATTCAGGAAGAGCAATGTGGTTTTCGTCCTGGTCGTGGAACACTGGCCCAACTCTTCACCCTCAGCAGGGTCCTAGAGGGTACATGGGAGTTTGCCCAACCAGTTTACATGTGCTTTGTAGACTTGGAGAAGGCATTCGACCGTGTCCCTCGGGAGGCCCTGTGAGGGGTACTCCGGGAGTATAGGGTACCAGGCCCTTTGATACGGGCTGTTAGGTCCCTGTACAACCGGTGTCGGAGCTTGGCCCGCATTGCCAGCAGTAAGTCAGGCTCGTTTCCAGTGAGAGTTGGACTCCGCCAAGGTTGCCCTTTGTAACGATTCTGTTCATAACTTTTATGGACATAATTTCTAGGCGCAGACAAGGTGTTGAGGGGATCCGTTTTGGTGGCCTTAGGATTGCTTCTCTGTTTTTTGTGGATGATGTGGTCCTATTGGCTTCATCAGGTCGTGATCTACAGCTTTCACTGGAGCGGTTTGCAGCAGAGTGTGATACGGCCGGGATGAGGATCAGTTCCTCCAAATCCAAGGCATGGTCTTGAGCCGGAAAAGGGTAGAGTGCCCTCTCCGGGTCGGGGAGGAGGTCCTGCCCCAAGTGGAGGAGTTTAAAGTCCATGACCCACCATGTTTTCAAATTGCATCGCCATTAATATTTATTAGTTTATTTAAAAATAATACAGGAGCGTTTATTTATATTGTAGAGAAATAATGCAAAATGTGTTATTTCATGATTTATAGCAGATTTTAGCAGAAGCTCCGGGAAGATCTGCCCCTCTCCAAATATGGGCATTCACATCACTAAAGATTCCGCCTTGGAGTTACAGGCGGAGTTTTAATAAGCCTTCATCAACTTCCATGACCGCTGCTCTAAGAGAGGAAAAAAAAAAGAGAAGCGGTCGCTCACTGATGTCTGTCATATTCTGAGCAGCATCCACGTAGACATACTAGTTTAATTCGCTTGATCGCGACAAATTCATTCATTTCCGCATCGCCTTTTTATTCTCTCCCCTGACCAGACAGGTCGGGAGTAGAAAGGCAGCCGCAGCGCGGAGCTCTGAGCGCGCGGGCTTCCCCGTGCTCTCCCGTGCTCTCTGTGCTTCCCCGTGCTCCAGCAACAAGGCTGGGACAGAACCGAGCCCCGGCACGAACTTCAAAGCTGACGCAGCGGAACGGGGAGCCAGGGAGAAGCCGCGCGGCTCGCTCCTCTCTGGGCAGAGGAGAGGAGAGCAGCCAGCAACAGTCGCAGCGGTGTTATATCTTATTAAAAAGGTCTATAAAATAAATAAAAAATAAAAGCAGACCACTGGTCCAGTTGTACACAAAAATGCACCAGGAAATATGCAGTTTTACTCTCACTCTCATAAACCTCCATGGAAACTCACTCCTACCTTCTGCCTTGCTTTCTGGGTGGAGATCAATGTAACAAAAGGCATGACCCTTCGGGACTCTTCGGCCAGGTTTCCGGATTCATTCGGGAGTGGTTTATTTTTTATTTTATTTTTAACCCTCGCCTGGCCCAAATGCAAAAATGAAAATAAAATTCATAAAATACTACAGTAATTCTCCAATATGGTGAATTGTTACTGTCACGGTGGGTGTTGTCCTTTAAGTATCTCTTGGTCTTGTTCACGATTGAGGGAAAACTGGAGCTTGAGATCGATAGGCGGATAGGTGCAGCGTCCGCAGTGAAGCGGGCGTTGTACCCGTCTGTCGTGGTAAAGAGAGAACTGAGTCAAAAGGCAAAGCTCTCAATTTACCGATCGATCTACGTTTTAACCCTCATCTATGGTCATGAGCTTTGGGCTGTGACCGAAAGAACAAGATCTTGGATACAAGCAACTGAAATGAGTTTTCTCTGCAGGGTGTCTGGGCTCTCCCTTAGAGATAGGGTGAGAAGCTCGGTCATCCGGGAGGGACTCAGAGTAGAGCCGCTGCTTCTCCACATCGAGAGGAGCCAGTTGAGATGGCTCGGGCATCTGGTTAGGATGCCTCCTGGACACCTCCCTGGTGAGGTGTTCCGGGCAGAGGAACCCAGGACACGCTGGAGGGACTATGTTTCTCGGCTGTCCTGGGAATGCCTTGGGATTCCCCTGGAGGAGCTGGCCCAAGTGGCTGAGGAGAGGGGAAGTCTGGGCCTCCTTACTTAGGCTGCTACCCCCGCGACCCAACCCCGAATAAGCGGAAGAAAATGGATGGCTGGCTGGATGGGGAGAGCATTCCTATTTCTAAACTTGAGAAACTGGTCTCCTCTGTCCCCAGATGTCTGTTTAGTGTTGTAAGAAGATGCCACACAGTGGTAAAAATGGACTTGTCCCAACTTTTTTGGGATTTGTTGATGCCATGAAATTTTGAAACAACATATTTTTCCCTTAAAATGATACATTCTCTCAGTTTAAACTTTTGATCTGTGTTTTGTGTTCTATTCTTAATAAAATATTAGATGTTGGCATCTCCACATCAATGCATTCAGTTTTTATACACAATTTGTTTAGTGTCCCAACTTTTTTGGATTCCGGCTTGTACTAAGGGCCAAGCAGGAAAAATACTGTCATCCTACGGTGGCCGAGGGGTGCAAAAACGCTGCAAAAAATTAAACGCTCTGCTAAAACAAAACGCTCTGCAAACGGACGGCTGCAAATTTAAAAAAAGAGCTGCAAAAAGAAAAAAGTGAACGCTCTGCAATGGACGAACGCTCTGCAAAAAAAAAAAACGCTCTGCAAATTCAGAAACGTTGCAAATAGAAAAAGCTACAACGGAAGTGCTCCAGACCACTAGGGGCAGTCGAACAAAGAACAAATCATAAAGCATATTATAGTTTTCGGAATGGCACTAGTTATTTGTGTATTTTAACTTATTTATTTTAAGAATATTTTACACTTATTCGAAACTATCTCGTTGTATTTGTTTTAATACTGTGCGGAAGAGGAGCAATACATGAATGCCAGGTTGGGTCAGTGGTCTAAGTCTTAGACTTTAAG
>JBBPBX010013904.1:14975-35754 GCA_038048925.1 Garcialebias charrua | reverse complement strand
ATATATATATATATATATATATATACAGTATATAGTATATGTTTATATGCATTTAAATATAGTAGTATATGTGTGTATTATAATACATTTCTATGTATTTAGTGAAATGTTTTACTGACGAAACGTTAATTTTTACAATTAGTCGATAGTTTTTTTATTCATTTTGACCCGTTAAGCAATAATAAAAATAGGTTTTAAAAAGAGATTTGTTTCCTAGAAGAAGGAAGCGCCACATTCTTGACAAGGAGCCGTTTCAAACAGCACAAAACCTGAAAACGTCTACATTTGATGTAAGACGTCCTGAAAGTAGAAACAGACACACACAGAGAGACGACACGAGTTCGCTCGGTGTCACAAACTGAACAATCACTTGAGCAAAAGCAAATAAAGCAACTTTTAACCACAGGAACTCAACAGCTTGTCTTCGATGCCCACAAACACTTTACACAAGGAGCTGTCCCACTCACAGACGAACTCTGCTCGAGTGAAAGTACACAAACCTAACGTGCACTTTCATTTCACGTGTTTGTGTATTTCACTCTGCGTCAAGTTCAAATTCTTTCTGTCTGACGTCCACGAGAGGCCGAGCTCCCAACAACTTAGACAAAAAACAATAAGAGCGCTGCAGATGGTTTGTCCACACAGTTAAATAAATTGTTCCTAATACCATACCATACCAGTTTATTTATAAAGCATTTAAAACAGCAACAAGGCCAACCAAATCTAATGACAATAAAACCTTACAGGTTACTGATAAGTAGAGAATAAACTAATAAGTGTATAAATATTATTATTATATAAATATTAAACTTATTATAAATTTATACAGGCCTCCTGAGTTTATCAAAAGAGCCATTTTTACACCTTTGTTCACTAAATAAAATGTGTCCAGAGCTGCAACAACCTGCTCTGTGATTATCAACTGGTGGCCCATGGGCCACTTTGGGTTTGTTGGAGGAGACTTTTGAGGCCAGTAAGAGTGACACTAAAGATAAAAAATATCATTTATCGATGCTTTTACAACTTAAGACAAATGAAAAGATCAGATTCTTGTAAAAATGGGAAAATAGTTTTTAAAAACAGATATGAATATGCAGACTTATGGGATTTTTTTTTTTATCATGGAAAAAATAATTAAGTACAGTATAGAAATAAAGCAAAACGTTAATTTGCTAAAGTAATTGTATAACAACCAGCAGCAGCCCTTTTAAAACAAGCTTTTTAATAAAAGGTCACCAAAACCAAGGAAATATTTAGGTGGCCAAAGATGTAAAAACATGAGATGCAACAAAAATGTGTGATTTATTTTTCAGATAATCGAAATTGATCAAAGGCCACAAATTTAAAGCATGTTAAACATTTACGGAGCCTGTATTTGTGCTACAGAAGAGAGCTATAAGAATTATCTCTAGAAAACATTACTGTCACCCATCAAGCACATTATTTCATCAACTGAAGGTATTGAAGTTCCATGATTTGGTAGATTACCGTATAATATTTTATCAGTTATAGAGCTCATAAACATGAACTGCCTGTGAATATCCTAATACATGTTGTTAAACGACAAAGTTGTTATAATCTCAAGGGAACAGAAACATTTGTTAAACCACAATTCAGAACTACATGTAGTTTGAAGGGACGGTCAACCTCAATCCAGGGAATTGGATTATGGAATGGTTTGGAGAATGAAGTTAAAAAATGATTAAAACGGAATTATTGCAAATATATATATGAAATACTGTTACATCAAAGTCAAAGTCAACTTTATTGTCAGAACTGCAATATGTACAGGACATACACAGGATTGAAATTGCATTTCTCTCAGTCCCTCGGTGCAACAGTAACCATTTAAACACTAAAACACTGAAACATTTAATAAACATAAGCATAAAATAGTAAAAGTGTAACACTGTCCTGAGTTTTTGCATAGTAGTATAAAAGTATGAAAATTTACACCAACACTAAAACACTAAACATTTAATGAACATAAGCATAAAATGAAATAATAAAAGTGTAATACTGTCCTGAGTTTTTGCATAGTAGTATAAAAAAGTATAAAAAGTATATCTATAAAATAAACTGAAGGTTCTAGCATTGACATTTGCAAAGAGTGGCAAAGCAGCATATGAGTTAATGTACACAGTATATGTATGAGGTAGTTGATGTTGGTACATATACTGTGTACATTAATTACATACATACATTAATTACATACATATGTTGTATTGTAGCTCACTAATTATAGTGAATTGTTCTTTTTTGTTCAATTGCATGCAGATGATTGTTGTTTGATTCGATTATTTGAAAATAGGGGGCAGATATAATAAGATTTTTTCTTCTTTCTGCTACCTTTCATTTTATTTATAAGTTGTATAAGCCTAGTTTGTGGAATTGCTTTTTGTTGTATTTGAAAATGAATAAATTTGAATTAAAAAAAAGTAGTTGCTTTTTAATAAATTTGACTCTAAAACACTCATTTTAAACAATCTAAAACACATCCTCCTCTCATTTAACACCTTGTTTGAATTTGTTTCATTTATTATTTTTCTGACGTGACAGACTTCATAACCGACATGTGTCGTGGCAAAGCAGTCTCCTCATTTTAAAAAGTTGTGTGTGTGATTTATTCTTTCCTAAAGTGATTCTTGTTAGTTTTGATTCAGTTCCTCCCTTTATTTTCCACTGGATCTGAGCTGCAGTCAAACAAAGACCATTTAAAAACTCTCCAGATAAACACCCACACACCATTAACATTTCTAATATCCACTTTGAGTTCAATTGAGACTCAACCGAGAGGCAAATATCTTCCTCCCAACCGCAGGTGACTCAAAAACACACAAACACACTCACGCATGCAAGAATAAAGATGTGAAACCTTTTAAATTCAGAGTTCAAAGAGATAGAAATTCAAAGTCAGAGTTTGATTTGACAGCTTGATGCTCGTCTGGTCAATTTGAGACTTTCCTGTCGTGTTTTTACAGAAAAAAGATACGGTTGTTGTTGTAAGAAGAGCTGTCGAGGGACTTTCTATGAATTACAAGGATGTGCTATAAACTGTATGCACAATATACAAAAAGGAAAAGAATGCATAAATATAGTTTTTTTTTTTAAATAATGTTACAGTTTTACAGTACTGGTTTAAAAATAAAAATAAAAGGGAAACAGACACAATTAAATAATTTTAAGTGTGTGTGTGTGTGTGTTGGGGGTGCAGAAAAGTGAAAAATGCAAACCTAAATGTCAAATGTACAGGAAGCCTATCAGGCCGTGACATTTCCATTATTTGTTCGTGTTCTTGTGGTTGTTTACAACATGTCAACAACTCTGGGTGTTTACATGCCTCCTTCATTAATAATCTCAATCTATTTAAACTCGTTTTTACAGAGAATATTCAAATTAAAATCACAGCTGATTTGAATCCAAATGAAAGCAAATAAAAGTGCTGTAACTTCTTTTGTCTGCAGGATCATTCTGGGCCTAAACTGCATTAGTTTATGATTATTATTTTTTTTTTCAACCTAAAAGTGTTAAATATCCCAATCTGCCCCACAAAAGAAAATAAGTCAAACGAGGCACAATGCAAAAAAAAAAGAAATATGATAGTAATCTAAAGTTTAATCTTTTATTTGTTTTTAATCGTTGGGGTCTGCAACCTGTGGCTCTGGAGCCACATGCGGCTTTTTAGTCCCTCAACAGTGGCTCTTTCAAGCTTTGATCAAAACTAACTTTAAACTGAATTTTATTTGTTCTTGTAACAACAAAAAGGGCCAGCAGTTTTCCTGTCATTTCCTTTGCAAATGTGTGAATACTACAACTAATAGAAGGAGTAAAAACATACTTTTAACTATTCATGCGAAGTAGGATATTTAATTTTTCCACAATTAAAATAATTTACCTAGACCTGCATAGTTCATTATTTTATTTTTTTATTGGGAAAGAACACATTATTTTTCCTTCTTTACAATAATCTTGTCTTTTTTGTCTTAAAATGTAAAAATATCAACAAATCATTAGATATTTTCAGCTTTACAATGGCCAGAAAACTACCCTACTTGTTAGAAAAGTGTCCTCTAACAAACTTAAAGTGGTCTGTGGGCCACCAGTTGAGAATCCCAGTTGTAGCAGGTGTTGTGGCTCCGGACACTTTAATTTAGTGAACAAAGGGGCAGAAATGGCTCTTTTGATCGTAAAGGTAGCAGACCTCTGGTTTAAATGGTCTTGCTCCATCCTACCTCTCTGAGCTGCTTCACCCACACTACTGCTCTCAGATCAGCTGACCAGGTCCAAATGGAGGCTCAGGAGAGACAGAGCTTTTTCTGTTGCTGATAACTGTGGAACGATCTCCCTCTTCAGATAAGCTCCTTTACTGTCAAGTTATAAAACTCTTTTTTTTTTTAAATCTTACACCCTGGCTTTTAGCACAGACTGAATTTGTTCTGCACTGTTTTTACTGTTTTTATCAACTGTTTTGTTTTTTATGTGTTTACATTTTTTGATTTTATATGTACAGCACTTTGTTGCAGCTGTAGTTGTTTTAAAAGGCTTTATAAATAAAGTATTATTATTATTATTATTATTATTATTATTATTATTATTATTATTATTATTATTATTATTATTATTATTTACTTCTTTTAATTCTCTGTGCGCTTTACTTGGAGGGACTCCTGAAGTGGTGGTCCCTGAACGCACCATCAGGCCGTCCTCTGAGCAGCAGTTTATTTATCAATGGGAGCCACAAGACGTCTCGTTGTGTTGTACAATTTGTTTTCTGCAGCTGGAAGTTTCACATTAAATCGCTCGTGCGTGATTCCACGTGAGGAAGCATCCCGAGTTTTATTGCTATTTTTCTGAAGCCGTTCTGGAAAGTTTCCGTTTTGCTGTGAGATCCATGAAAACGAATCCATTTACAAAACTCTCCAGGATTATTGTTGGATTTTTAAAAATGATGCAGGTTTCATAAAAAAACTTAAAAAAAACTTTTGTACATAAAAAAACATAATTAGTGAGCCAAATCTATAATGCATAACCTATTCAGAATACTCAAAGGTCGTTTGTACAAATAAATAAATTAATTAATTAATAATAAAAAAAGGCTGATTTGTTTTCGCCTCTGATTGCGTCATACGTCATAAATGCATTAAAGAATATTAAAAAGTACACGAGTAAACGTGTGTTTTATGTCACCACTAAAGATCCCATTTGTGTAAAATTACCCAAAAAGTGAGCAAATCTTGTTTAAAAACAACTTTAAACAGCTGTCTAAGCAGATCCGCAAAATTATAATCTGTACTGGGCTAATTTTAAACTTTATTTACAGTGATTATTTCTAATAAAAGTGCAAATTACCGCCAAACAAAATCAATCGGTTTGAAGGTATAGATTTTATTTTTATTCCATCCATTATTTTCAGCTTGTTCCAAAGTCGGTTTGTTCTGTAAAATAACAAATACGCAACTAAAAGCTGTTTGTGGACGCTTTGGCTCGAAAACTAACAAAGTCCTCAAAGTGTTAGAATTTAAAATGAGGCCGAAGGAGCTGGATGTTTTCTGTGGGGCTGCGTCTCCCTCTAGTGGACAAACTAAGTACTGCAGCACCTTAACCTTTTCCAGCCAGTCTTTCCTTTGTGTAGCACAAACAGTGAGATTCAGGGAAGATGACGTCATGTTACTGTCAGTCTGTTGTCAGTGTCGCTCAGGTAAACACTCCGGACGACACGTGATGGCTGCAGAGAAGGGGAAAGAGTCCAGTGTTTCCTGGAAAGCTGGTGATCAAAGCAGCGGAAAGAAAACCCAGGGAGCCTCCTGTAGCAGCCATATCATCACAACACAAACCTGCTGCACTCTGACAGGTGGCAAAAAGAGACGGTGTTCAGTGAGATGAGGTGGTCCTTACACTTTGGGTCCCTCTTGTTTTTTTGACTGAACCTAAATAATCACCTCTTGAAGGCGCTTCTCGTTAAACTCTGGACCTGCACACACCGACTCAACGAAAGAAGCATCATGTCAGTTTAGTGTAAATGATGTAAGGGATCTTTAGGGTGTCAGTATTAAACTGACACACTTTACCTTAATTAATTACTTATTCAGATTGAATAGTAATTCACGGGTTCTTTTCTTTTTCAGGTTTACCAAATATTTCTGTGATCATTTATGATGGATGGTGAAACATAAACCCATAAAGTGACAATGAAACGTTGATTTTAGTTGACATGTCAAGAGACACTGCCTTTTATTTAACAATAAATCAACTAAAATTAACACCATTACACTTGATTTACTGATTTCAATTTCTTACAAATTAAACGCATCAGCAAATTAAATTGTAAACAACAGATATAAGTACAGGATGTGGTATTACTTAATCTGGAGGTTATTTATCTTAAACTGTAGTTATCAGCTTAGAATGAGATAAAGGAGAGGTTTTAAGAGGAGTTGGAAGTGAGGAGGAAGAAATCTATTTTGAATGTAACCAGACCGACACTTTCCTGTACAGAAACCACGGTCATGTCCACTACAATGAGACAAAGTTATGTGAGGGACTAAAACAAAGGCTTTCCAGCACAGTGATTAGACATATGTTAGCATTTTGTAGAGGAATCATTTAGTTATTTTGCTCAACATTATCAAGACTGTGCACTTGACATTTTTTGTTATTATTATATATTCTTATTTTTGTAACTGCCACGTAATCTCCATCAGAAACCAACCCTCTGTGTTAAACTGCAAGAGAACAATGTGACACGCTGTGAATATAATCCACAGCTTCAATTAACCAAATATTGTTCTCCTGAACGAGCAGATTCGACTAAAAGTCCTCTGCACACCCCCTCGGGTCTCCACAGCTTCTCTGCTCGTCTGAATCGTGCAAACAGCCTCCATCAACCATCGAACAGGTTTCAAAGCACGTGACCCGACGCGAAGCTGAAACTGTGTGTGGTTAGAACGAAGAGGCAAAGGAGGATTTCAGAAGCTGTAGCTGTTGTTTCCAGTGTTCACATCAAGGACATGTGACAGATCAGATCTAAAGAGGTTTACAAGAAGCAGAAAAACAAAAGTGTAACTTCACCGCCTTCAGAAATCTAAGATTGAATGATAATAATCATAATTCTTTTGGATTATTATTGTTATTATTATCATTTTATAATTTGTTACACGTTTAAGGTGTTACATCTCGTATGAATTCATCTAAATATAGTTGGACACTTTAATTGTTATAATCGATCACTCATTGTGGCGGCCTGTAATCACATCATGGAGCAGATTGTGACTTTTCATCTGAGGAAATGTCTCCAAAATGTGAATAGATTGTTTTATTCTTTGCAGCTGTCTGTTTTATTCATCATTTCTTATCTGATGTTTATTTATTTTTTTCAAAGAGTTTATAAATAATTATCTCTGTGAACGAGAACATCTGGTAATAAATTCAAACTCAAAGCACTTCAAAGGTTTCATTCCAGGACGATCAATACAAGTTTGAAAAGAAAATCAGGCAGTTTTGTCTTTTAAAAAGAGACAAAAACGGTTTGATTTTTATTTATTATTCATTTTCTGATTCTGTCATAAACATGACAGTTGAAGCTGGAGGAGGAACTCATCTAAATTTTTATTTTTGTAATAAACGTTCAACGGCTTAGTTTTTAAAAGTAAATATCTCTAAATGTGTTATTCTGCAACAGATAGGCTATATTAAAAATGTGATTTTAAGGAACGTAAATGCACAAATATATGCTAAACTATTATTATTATAGGTTCTTTATTGTCATTTTCATCACATGTGGTACATGAGGAGGAAAAAAACTGTGTACTCAAGGTCCCAGTTACATCCAAAAATAGCAAAAAGTATAAGGAATAAAAAACAGAAACAGTATACAATGAGTTAAGATACATGCTAAACAATAATAATGTAATATAAAATGGTGTATTATGCTGTGAAAATATTAAAAAGTGAACACAGACGCCACTAGAGGCTGACAGCTCTCCTCTTCATGACACCTTATTTTAAAAGATGACTTCCTAAACTTGCTGCAGCCACAATATGAGTAAAAACGACTCAAAAAGCAGTTTTAGCCTCATAGACAGAACACTTTGAACCCCGTGACCTTCGAGCAATATCACAGAGACAGTGAGGACAAGCCTCCTGCAGCAGCAGGACGTTTAGTCGTTCTGCACGAGGTGCGAGTTGAACAACAAGAAGGTCTTCATCAACAAACCAGAATATGAGCTGCTGAAAACATCCTGATCATCTGAGGCTCCTTCTACGACTCCTGAGTAAAACACAGAGCGCTTAGTCATTTACTTCATCTGCAGCGTAACTCACCGTGAGTAAAGGTGCAACACAACACACACACACACACACAATCTGGTGACCTACTACTGCTTTCACCTTGACAGCATCTGTTCTGACATTTATTGAACTCAGGCCTGACTCAAGGGAAGACACACACAAACACACACACACACACGGTGTAATCCTGAGTTATGGCTGCTTTAGCTTCAGCTGGGGGCAGAAGAAGATGGACATGTGTGCAAAATGAAACTAGAGGTTAGATAATGAGCTGCAGTCCAATAATCCTGATGAACCCTGTGAATTAAAGCAAGGCTGACCTCATGTCTTACATCACTGACCGCTGAGTTTCTTAAAGGTGGTGTGACATGATGTTGGAACTATGCATAAAAAATTTGTTTCAAAAGTGATTTTAACATTGGCGCCGTGTTTCGTCACGGGACATCCAGCATGCGACGTCATGTGACGTAGGGACTAGAAGTTGAGCCTGCGGGTGCCATTAGAACACAGCTTCATTGTGTTCAAGATCGCCCTTTTTTTTTGTATAACTTGAAAAATGCCGGTACGTTGTGTCACATTTGGGTGTTCTAATATCACCAGTGAACAAGTGAGCCTTTTCACTTTCCCAAAAGATGTAAAACTTCATCAAGAATGGACAAAACAAACAAATAAATATGGGTGCAGACCTTTATTAGAACCAGCTGTTTGTTGTTTGTTGTTCAACACTAGAACTAACTTCGGCTTCCCAAACTGAAGACAAATTGCTCAAATCTTCATTTAAATTGCTTAACTCCTCGGTTTATGTACCGTATACAGTACACTGCTATTTGTTATTTACAATGTGCGTTCAATACATTACATCATAAAAATGCGTCGGCGTTTGACCCCTCCTTTCTCCTCCCGAAAACTGCGACGCACTGCAGAGAACTATTTTACAAAAAAATACTTTTAGATATTAATTATTCGACGCATCTGTGTACAAAAAATCAAAGCTGAGTAGCTCCTCTTTCTAAAGATGTCTATGTTTTTGCATATAGTCACAACACCTGTAAGCAAAGCAGTAAATCTCTGCTGTTTAAGTTTGAACTTAAGTCAATCAAATTAACCAAAGTCTGTTCAGCTGCTTTAAAACAGCATATAAATGGTGTGTATTAAATAGATGAGCACTGTAGGTAAATTCATATTGGCTGTAGATTTACATAAGGATCTTAAGTATCTCATTTTAACTTGTCAAAAAATGTACTTAAAGTAATGAGTTTAACAAGTGCTGACTTAACAGAATACAACATTTTGACAAGTAGTCCAGCAGGAAGCTTTCCAAGTATTCCCAGGGAAACACCAGTATAAAAATGTGAAATGCTGTTAATGCTCAGAAGAAACGAATGAGGCTGCTTTATGCAAACCTCGAGCGAGACACGCTGAGAGTCATTTTCTGCCCCTTTTATTCTGCTTTTGTTTTCTGGATGACACACATCCAGTTCTCGCTGCTCTTATGTGTGCAAAACAACCCTGCAAATGGGTTAAATTTAACCCTCTCAGCTCAGCAGAAACAAAGGAGGTACTCTTTTTATTGTGGCTCACTCAGATGAAAATTATATGAACTCCTATATGAACTCCTATATTTCTTTTTATTTGGTTTAATAGACACAAATCAAATAGAAATGAAAAATTGCCCAGTGACATTTAGGTATTTCCTTTCCGAGTTATTTTAAGGACTTCCATTTATATATATATATAAAAAAATCATGATAGGGATATATATATGTATACCGGTATACATAAATGGGAGTGGTGGCGCAGAGGATAAATGGTGAGCTTGTAACCGGAAGGTCACCGGTACAAGCCCCGGTACTGACAACATCAAAAAATGTGGGTGGGATAAGTGAAGCAGTTACACCTGCCTCCACCCTCACTCACTGACTCAAAATTATGGCAGCATTGTGGCGCAACTGGTAGAGCTGCTGCCTCTCAGCGAGATGGTCCAAGGTTCAAATCCCGGTCTGGGGGCCTTTCTGGGTGGAGTTTGCATGTTCTCTCCGTGCATGCGTGGGTTTTCTCCGGGTGCTCCGGTTTCCTCCCACAGACCAAAAACATGCATGTTAGGCTGATCGGTAACTCTATACTTTTACACATTTGTATACATATATACCTTGTACATGTACAGTATATACATAAATATATATACATTTACACATTTGTATACTGTACATTTATACAGTACATATACAGTATATATATAATAATAATAATAATAATAATGCATTTTATTTGGTAGCGCCTTTCAAAGCACTCAAGGACACTTTACAGCATTAAAAACACAATAAAAACAGTATAAAATAACTATATACCGGTAAAAAGAAAAATTAAAATCAATTAAAAAACACACAAAAAAGAAAATATATAAAATAACTACATAAAAAAGAAAAATTAAAGTGAGAAGGCTAACTTGAACAGATGAGTTTTGAGTTTTGATTTGAAGGTCAGAAGGCAGTCAATGTTACGGATGTCTGGGGGAAGAGCGTTCCAGAGTTGGGGAGCAGAGTGAGAAAAGGCTCTGTGTCCCATGGTGCGGAGGCGGACAAGAGGCACGTTGAGGTGGATGGAAGAGGAAGAACGAAGGGAGCGTGAATGGGTGGTAATGTGCAGGAGATCAGACAGGTAAGGAGGGGCGAGGCTATGAATAGCCTTGAAAGTGTATAACAGGATTTTAAATTGAATTCTGAATGTGACTGGAAGCCAGTGGAGTTGCTGCAAAACTGGGGTGATGTGGTGGAATGAGGGGGTTTTGGTAACAATGCGGGCAGCTGAGTTTTTGAAGCTTACGGGTTAATTTGTGAGGCAGACCAAAAAGGAGAGAGTTACCAGGATGGAAGCAGAGTTCAGAGAGAGGGATGGACGGAGACGGTTGATGTTTCGAAGGTGGAAATAAGCAGACCGGGTGATACTATTGATGTGATATATACATATATACATATATATATATATACATATATATACATATACATATATATATATATATATATATATATATATATATATATATATATATATATATATATATATGTATATATATATATGTATATATATATGTATATATATATGTATATATATATGTATATATATATATGTATATATGTATATATATTAGGGGTGTAACGGTACGCTAAAATCACATTTCGGTTCGGTTCAATTACAAGGAGGGCTCGGTTCGGTTTATTTTCGGTTTATTTTCGGTACAAAAAAAAAAGACAAAATAAAGACTTACAAAATGTTTATTTTGAAAATATGCCAAAAATATGTTTGTATTGTATTGTAGTAATAAATAAAAGTGACCCATTTGGATGATATTTTAAATAAACAGCACTCTACAATAAATAAATTATATTAAAAATAATAAAAATCTTAATGAATACAATAACAGTCAGAACCAGAACAATAAGCAGCAACAGACTGTTTACAATCTTAACTAATAAAGTTTTTGTCCAGTAGCACCAGTGTGGCTGTATTTGTCCTCATTACTCACAACCTCTTCTTGGTGGGACTGGTCCTGGAACAGTTCCAGAGTTCAATTCAGTCATCACACACTTCTTAGCTGCAGCAGGTGATCTCTGGTGGATTTCCCTGAAGTGGAAGGAGAGCAGCTACCTCTGTAACTGGAAATACTGGAAATAAAACACAGAGGTAAAAAAATAAGTTAATAAGATTATAATTTTAAATAATAATAAATTATAAATAATAATTATAATAAAATAACAATACCTCTTGAACGGTTGAATATCTCACTCATCATCAGGGCAGGGTTTAAATCAGCTCCAGGACTTGTTGACCATCAGTTTTAGTTTTTTCATAAAGAGCTGAACTTTTTGACTTAAGTGTTGACGTGATGGATGTCTCATAGCAAGGATCAACTGTGCATTAAAAACTTTCAGACTTAGATTCAGAGCTTTAAAAACTCATACAGTTTGTGTTATTGATCTGGACCCATCTAAATTACCTGATGAAGTTGTTTAAATGCAGCTGTGTTGTTAGCGCACTTTGTAGAAGTTGTTTAAATGCAGCTGTGTGGTTAGCGTACTTTGTAACAGCTCGTTCACGTTCTGATGACGTAGTTTCCAGCGCGTTCACGTTAGACGTGTTGCTGCTGCAGATCCAGTCTTCATGAAAAAACGTCCACACACACAGCTTTGTGCGCTCGTCTTTTAACAAGAAAACCATAACGTTAACAAACAGGAAACCGCAGCGAGAAGCTAACGGCTAATGCTGCGCGTGCTGCGAGATAATAGCTCCGTGCTGAAACGCGCCCAGGAAATTTTGTTCCGCGGCGCACATATTAACATTCAATGAGTGAAAAAATAACCGTTTCGGTACAGCACGTTCGGTTCGGTCCACCTCCGTACCTTTTCGGTTCGGTACACCAACTACAACCGTTACATGCCTATATATATATATATATATATATATATATGTATATATATATATATATATGTATATATATATATATAGTATATATATATATGATAGATAGATAGATAGATAGATAGATAGATAGATAGATAGATAGATAGATAGATAGATAGATAGATAGATAGATAGATAGATAGATAGATAGATAGATAGATAGATAGATAGATAGATAGATAGATAGATAGATAGATAGATAGATAGATAGATAGATAGATAGATAGATAGATAGATAGATAGATAGATAGATAGATAGATAGATAGATAGATAGATAGATAGATAGATAGATAGATAGATAGATAGATAGATAGATAGATAGATAGATAGATAGATAGATAGATAGATAGATAGATAGATAGATAGATGGATGGATGGATGGATGGATGGATGGATGGATGGATGGATGGATGGATGGATGGATGGATGGATGGATGGATGTGATGGATGGATGGATAGATAGATAGATAGATAGATAGATAGATAGATAGATAGATAGATAGATAGATAGATAGATAGATAGATAGATAGATAGATAGATAGATAGATAGATAGATAGATAGATAGATAGATAGATAGATAGATAGATAGATAGATAGATAGATAGATAGATAGATAGATAGATAGATAGATAGATAGATAGATAGTCAGTCAGTCCCAGGTCGACTCCCCCAATTAAAAAAAAATATATATATACTGTATAGGGAGTCCTCGAGTTACGACAACCCGGACTTACGAACGCGCTCCGAACGCTAGTACGTGATGTGTTTATAGATGAATGTGTGGTGTAATGTGGTTAATGTGTTAGCTAACCGTTTGTAAATAAAGTTCTGTGTGTGTTTATGGACCAGTATGTACGTTTGTTCAGTTTCATGTCGATTCTCATGTCGTTAAACGGGTGTGCGGCGCAGCGTACGAACGCACACGTTCTGAGCTCTGACTTACGGCAAAATCGGGTACGAACGGTCCTTAGGTCGGGAGCCGACCTGGGACCAGAAAGTCACAGTTACCGACCCCCAAACATTCCCACATGTCGTGGTGTCTCTGAGCAAGACACATATAATCCCTTAATTGCTCCCGGGGCGCTTACACAGCTGCCCACTGCTCCACCTGGGTGTATTTCAGGTGTGATGGGTTAAATGCAGAGAACTAATTTCGCCATTGTATGGGAACATACTATGATGACAATCTCAGACATCCCCTCCCCATGCCTCCCCTTAAAGACCGTGTAAAGTGAAATTAAATGTGTGTTTTGAGTTTGTCACACGGCATAAATATGTGTTATTAATCACCCATATAAATCTGACTGATTAAAAACATTGTTTTCCTTATAAAATTAAGTCTCAAAAATAATGAAAAAACATAATTGTGCCCTGGTCTGAAACTCTGGGGGCGTGTCAGCGCGTGGGCGTGGTTTCAGCGCAGTACTGCCCCCGTGTCCTGCCCCCTGAAGATGTTCGCGAAGGCTGGCAGCCTAGGAGTTCTGAGTCCACAGAGTCCACTCTGTTTGTCAGTGGCTGTGCGCGGGGGACGTGAGGTCCACTCTGTGTGTCCGCGGCTGACAGCAGCAGAGATCAAGTAAATAAAATAAATTAAATAAAGTCACCAAGCGGGTGCCCTGACCATTGCGACATCCAGGGAAGATGCAGGAACGAGGCATAATTGATTAGCTAGCTAACAATGAACAAAATATCTATGCTATTGCTATCTGATGCTATCTGCGATTCGCGAGTGAATGGCTCCACCGATGCGAAGAACGAATTTATACGGCTGGAGCTGCAGGGGGTGGGGCTTTAGACCGCGTGACGAAACGCGGTCACATTTAAACCACGCCTAAAAAATCCTGAAGCAGACATATCTTTAAACAAAGTTTGATCTATAACTCCAAAATTAATTGAGCTACAATTTTGAGACTTTTTACTCATTTACAAGATTACAATTATGACATTTATAATGTTTATTGAAGAAAATGTTGAAATTCACTTTACACGGTCTTTAATGATAACCAGTGAAAACAGGGTGCAGTGATGGGTACGGTAGTTACAGCCAGTTATGAATCTTGGTGCACAGTGATAGACAGCATCCAGCATGTGCAGGGTGCTTGTAGGGGTGTTCATGTAAATAATGTCACTGAAGTCGATGGAGGGACTGACAGTTAGTTACAAGGTGTTTCTTAGAGCTCAGAGTTAGACAGGATCTACTTCTAAAAAATAAACCCAGTTTAACTTTCAGTTTCTTTAACAAGTTTTCAACATGAGGCTTAAAACTTGAGAGCTGCGAGTCGACCAAGATACCCAAGTATTTGTAAGAATCGACAAACTCAATAGGAACACTGTTCGTAGATAAGACAGAAGAAAGGACTGCTGGGTTCAACTTCCTGTTTGAAAACAACATCCCATGTGTTTTATCAGCATTTAGCACCAGTTTGAGATGGAACAAATGGATGCACTTGATCTGCTGAAGTCTTTCCTGTTTTATATTGTTATTCAGCTGCCAGTTAAAATGCACCATGTAATAGGAATACAGTATATAACATGGATTTTCTATTAACTTTTTTAACAGAGTAACAAACTATAGTTCAAAGAAATAATTGAAATTAGAAATCAGCATACAGTATTGGGCATTGGAATGTGAACTACGTCGTAGAAATGGCTCTTACCCTTAACATTTTACTCTTTTGCTAGTTTTAGCTTTTGTTTTGTTAAAGTTCACTTTTAGTTTTTCCTAACATTTGAAGGGAGCAGTAAAACCTGCAAGCAGAGCTGATCCTAAAACAAGCTTGAGTTGGGCCCACAGTCTGGTTTGATGATTTTGTTTAAATGACGTGTCCTGTTGGATCCTGCAGACCTGGACGCTCCCAGAGACCTGCACACCGTGGATCTGACAGACGAGAGCATCACTCTGGAGTGGAAAAACAGCCGGGCTCAGGTGGACCAGTACCGCATCAAGTATGGCCCACTGTCTGGAGGCGAGCATGGAGAACTGCTCTTCTCACCTGGACCCAAAGACTCCACCCAGGCTAAGATCACAGGTATTACAGAACCATTTAAACATATTGAACATGTTATCAACTGCTGCCGAAAGGCAAATCTTAACAATCTGATCCATGTGTGTTTGTCAGATTTAAATGAATCAGCACTGCAGGAGATGGTGTCTGGTGTCATAAAACAGCTGGAGCTCCTCCATTAGAACGAGATTTGTGATGAAAACTTGTGCATGAAAAAATGACCTTTAATTGTGTGAATACTTGTAAAACATCCACACAATTCAAGGTCCTGACTGAGATACATCTTGGTTCTGTATGGTTTTGGGCATCCAACTTGTTCCGCAATTTTTCTTTTACTTCAACTAGATGAAAACGTCCAGCTTGTTCAGAACTCTCCTGCTCTGACTTTTGGTATTTGTGCATTTACGTTTAGAACTATTTGGCTTCTTTAGCCGTGTTGTTCTCAGTGAAAATGAATGGAGCTCTCTACATCGTTGATGTGCTGTTTAAAACCTTTAGCTGCTTATTGCAGCTTTTTCAGTTTCTTTCTCTTCATTTCAGCATTTTTCTACTTTTTTCCTGCTCTTTTCAGTCGTTTTTTGTAAATCTTTCTAAGACCCCTTTATCTCATTTCTGCTAATGTTTACATTGTTTGGGGTTACCGTACTTTTCAGGGTATAAGTCACTGTGTTTTTTTTTTTACTAATTTGCATGTCCTGCGGCTTATACGCCGAAGCGTCATATTTATGGATTTTTCCCATATTTTTAGACCCATTTTTGGCTCTTATATCTCCGTTTTTCATTTTGGAAAAATATGCTGGTGAAGATTCTCAGTCGTCCAGGACATGATGAAATCAAAAAAGGCGTTCAATACAGGATCAACTGGACTTTATTTGTTGCAGAAAACGAAAAAGACTGAAAAAGACTTCTGGACAGAAGTCGAAACGTTTTCTGCAACAAATAAAGTCCAGTTGATCCTGTATTGAACGCCTTTTTTGATTTTGGAAAAAAAAAAAAAAAAAGTTGCAGTACCACTTTTCTCCACTAGGGGGACACTTTCAGAGAGTACACCGACCGTTTCTAGCTCATATGTCCGAAAAAAGCCTCCTCTGCTCGGACTGCTCTGTCGCTGCCCGGCCTCCTGCTCTGGAGGTAGCTACTATTAGCTGTGTTGTTAGCAAGATAACTCACAAACCACACTGCGGATTTTCTTGAAACTTACAGAGTGTAATTATTTGGTGGTCATTTACAACTGACTAGCTTTATGAGATGTTTGAGATTTAAAAAAAAAACGATCTTTTATTAGAGGTTATAGCTACCATTAACAGATACTGTACCTACTATTTAGATATATAGCTCATAAACCACTCGGCAAATATTTTTTTCTGTTTACAGAGTGTAATTATGGGATTTAATGTACAAACTGTTGCCCTGTATAAGACATTTGAGATAAAATTCGATTTTTTTATTCGTGTTTTTAGAGACGGAATCGTCTCGTTAACTTTGGTTTTATTTGTTATAAATAGTCATGAAACCACTCGACGGATAATTTTTTAGGCTTACAAAGTGAACCAAGATGGCCGCGCTCAGACCAGCTGCAGCTTCATGGGCTCCCAGTTCATCCCTAGTTTTTAGTAATTTTAATAGTGTTTTTGTACCTGACTCTGCGCGTTTTTTGCGGGTGAATTATAGCCGAACTGAACTGTTAAGAATTGGAACGGATTTACCACAGGGCACAGCTGATATCAGCAACGAACTCAAATCAGAGCTCGGAAGATTGGAGCTGTTAAGAACATCTTTCTGGAAGCAGATGCGCTCCGGTTCACACTCCAGGGGAAAGAAAAGGAAGCGGTGCTCCCGAGGTCAGAAGCGGGGCTGCCGAGCAGGAATTATGACGAGACTGCGGGCAGACGCTAAAACCGGGAGACCCCCGATGCCGGCTCTTTTTCTGTCCAACGTCCGCTCGCTGGACAACAAAATGGATCTGCTCCGACTGAGAGTAACAGCGTCGGAGGAGTTGAGGAGGTGCTCTGTGCTCTGCCTCACGGAAACGTGGATCTCTGAGGATACACCGGACTCTGTTTATGAGCTGGATGACAGACTCTTTTTCAGAACGGACCGGTGCACCGAGACTACGGGAAAAACACGAGGCGGTGGTGTGTGTGTTTACGTGCACAAGGATTGGTGCTCGAACTGTGCTGTGATCAAAAGGCTTTGCTCAGCTGCTGTGGAGCTGATAACAGTAAGGTGTCGTCCTCACTACATGCCCCGTGACTATTCAGTGATCCTAATCACTGTTATTTACTGCTGGATCGGAGCCCATTTTCTCAGCTGGGCTGCAAATCGTGTGCAGCCTCCAGGTCAATGATTGTTGTTTCCCTCAGTTTTCCTGCTGCGGGTTGTTCCACACCTGCTTCTCATTCGCTCATCAGCCCAGCTGCTCTCACTCTGCAATCACACCTTCCAGGCTGTATATAGATCTCCAGCTGCACGTTATCTGGTTTGTTGCTCTCTTGTTGGGGTCAGATCGTGTTCTTTTGTTGGTTTCTGTTATTTGACAATACTTCTGTTGCAACCTAGATTGGTTTTTTTTTTCTTTAATTTTGTAATTAACAGTTTTCAGGTTTTATGCCTACTCTGTATTCTGGGTCCTGATCCTTTATACAACATGGCAGGTTCAGATTTCCTCCACAGTCCATGAAGATGAATGTGAAACTAACTCATGCTTCTGAATCAGCCTTAGATATAAGAAGCTGTGGGAACGTGTTTTATAGAAGGAATGCTGTGAGGTACAGCCATACTTCTAAACCTAATTTCCCTTAAAAATGAGTCATTATCATGAAACTATAATTGGGTTAAGAACTAAAATAACACTAGTATGGATAAGTTTATTTGTTTACACACATATATTCCTTTACAGTATAGTATTAGTTTTTATTTTGACATGTCTTTGTCAATCACAGGGGGCGCTGTTGCACTTCCAGAACCTCCAGTTCCACAGCATTGTGGGAAAATGAATTGACTGTTTGTCTCTGTGATGGACTTGTGACCTGTCCACCACCACTTGGCTGTTGACTGCTGGAAGGAAGCACCAGCTGACCCTGTGTATGAACCAGTGCTATAGAAATGGATGGAAGTAAAAATTTGCAAACTAATTTACGTAATGTACTTTAATTATATTTTTTCCTCTTAAACTACGTTTCTTGATAATGAAGACTTTTAGATCATCCGTGTTACTGTTTGTTTCCAAGTATACAGTCTGGACTGTCTGCATGAGTTTTCCAAGTTAATGTCAGACTGCAGTTCATTCCTGCTTTAGAGTCAAACTAATGCAAAGACCAGCCAGTTTATTTTCTGTTTCGCTTTGTAAGTTTTCAAATTGCTCGATGCCTCAAATTGGGACTATCAGATATGACTTTACAGTATATTACTCATGTGCACTCTCTGACCTGAACATTAAGGTGCTCGGCATCTCGTAAACGTCCAGAGATTCCCGGCTCGGGGTAAAGTTGGAGTTTGTTAAACCTGTTTTCTGGAACAATACACCCCAGTGCGATGCCACAGTTCATCAGAAGAAGTACTTCGTGTCTTAAAAAAAAAAAAACTGATGGCTAAGATGAGCCAAATCAATTCACACATTTCCAGAATGACAAAATACATCGCAGATTATCCAAAACCATTGAGGGTAGCCTTTAAAGATGACCAGATTGTCGTAAAATTTTAGGAAAACAACGTCATAAAGTGAAAAAAGACATCTTTGTTTAATGTAGGTTTACACTGGGGTTTCCAGGGGGAAAAAATGAAAAGATTAAAGATAAAACATCATTAGTGAAGTCTAAAAAACAGAACGTACAGGAGTAACGTGCTGTCAACCTCTGCACGTGAACGCAGCAGGACAGAGCTTTGTTTTGCTATAAACTGAATATTGACACCATCATTAATCAAAACTCTTAATATAACAAAGAGACGGTTGCAAAGACATCGATCCAACATGACTTTTTGAACGTTCACAGTTGCTGAAACGTGTTCGTCACCTTCAAAGCCCAACGCTGTTGCCTGTTTGTTTCAGTATATTCACAATTTACAGTAAAGCAACAGGAACAGGAAACGCTGAACGTTTCGTCGCTTGTTCTGGAGCCACTTCTGCCAGAGAAGAGTCCGAGTGGCTCTTGAGTGCACTAAACCCTCCTGAGGGCTGTCGGGACGCTCCTGTCTGCACCACCCCATCACTAACACGCCTGCAGCACATCATCAGGCCTCCGTTAGATAAAATACTCCTTGGGGTGTTCACTGGAGAGATCCTGCGAGTCCGTCTGGTTGTTGAAGGGAAACTCTGGACTGTCCGCCTGTTTGACTCGTGTCCCCTCCTGGTTCTGATACGTGTCTTTCCTCCGGTAGAGGTACCGGGCGGTGACGGCCAGGCCCGTGACCATCACAAAGATGATGACTGCGATAACACCTGCAACGCAAAATGTATTTCTGAGTTGAGATATTGGATTAAAAAAAAAAAAAAAGTGTGTTTGCGCACTTTTAGCAAAATATTTTCTAAATCAGAGGATGATTTTTAATGAAACTCTCAAAGAGTTCTCTGGTTGTACGTCCACAACTGATTTAGTTTTAAAGTAATCCCAATTCAAGAGTCACCTTATTCTAACCCGAAACTTGGACCTTTAACCTTCTGACCCTAAACCTAACCAAGGACACCCCCCCCCACCCAACACAGACTTAACCATCTGACCCTTGACCCTAAACTTAACTCAGACTGCTACACCTAACTCAGAGCCCTGTCCCTGAATCTAACCCTCTGACCTTTGACTCTAACCCAAGACCCAAGACCCCTGACCCAAACCTAACACAGACTGTTAAACCTAACCCAGACTCTTGACCCTAAACCCAACCCAATCCTGACCTCAAACCTCACCCAGGACCCGACCCAAATCTAACCCCCTGACTTTTGACCCTAAACCTAACCCTCTGAACTCTGACCCTAAACCAAGACCCCATGACCTTTGACCCTAAACCTAACACAGACTGTTAAACGTAACACA
>JBBPBX010013904.1:0-11583 GCA_038048925.1 Garcialebias charrua | reverse complement strand
AAAAACAAGCATTTGTTCTTTAGTGACAAAAAGCCTGAGAAAAAAAAACTGTAACTATGGGAACAAAAGTCCTGTCACACTTTTGATAATAAATGGTAGAAAGGCTTTGAAAGAAATTCTATAAATCTTTACAGCTTTAGGGGAAAAGAAGAACTACTTTCCATTATTTTCATCCTCCTTGTCAAGCCTTCCTGTTTATTAAATCTAATAATAAATTAAACGGATTAAACCAAAGACATGAAACTGAATCCAGATCTGGAACAAATGTTCACACAGCACAAAAGCCATGGAGCAGAACAACATATTTTAAGACTGAACTCATCTGTCATCTCTTAAAGAAATGGTGAAGGGTGCAAATAGAAACTTAGCAGGCAGTTAAAGTTGGAAAAAAAAGTTAATATTCAATAAACTAACAAAAGAGCTGAGATGTTGTAGTATATTATAGTATAATTCAGAAAAATGAAAAGCTAAAACTTTAAAACAAAGAACAAAAGCGGAAATAAAAACACATGACACCAGATTTATAATTAAAGGCAGGTGTGGTGATTACTACACTGAAGCAGGTTTGTGGAAAGCAGAAACCAAAAAAAAAAAAAAATAATAAAAGATGTAATAAAGCCCCCAACCTATGAATTAATCTTGGCCTAAGAGGGGGAAAAATATAAACATGGAGAACTGTATTTTTAAAAATGAGTAAAATAATAATTTATTGTCCTTTTAAAGCCTCTTCAGCTTCAACATGTTTTGAATTTCAGTCGACGTAAAACAACGTTCACTCAGACCAAAACGTCTCGGCCTGAAAACTTTATCTGACGTTCGTCATGAACCGAACAGAACCTCGGCTCTGACTGACCTGAAAGCCGGTGTGTGTTTTCGGCTGCGTAGGGATTGGCTGAGGCCAGAGAGCCACAGCTGGACTGAACCAAAGGTCCGGTGATGGCGACGGGGCGGGTGTCTGGGTGGAGCAGAGCCACCTTCAGGGGGCTGATGGAGTTGAACTGGACCACTGACAGGCAGCCGGTGAAACCCAGAGACGCCAGCCGGGCCAGGGGGGGATCCAAGTCCTCAGACTCTGCAGATGGGAGAAGAAAATTCACCTAACGCAGTTTACACATTAAACACAATAAGAACTGCATTTTATTTCAATATAAATTTTAAGAAAACTTTGATCTTAGTATGTTTCATGCAGAATGCCAAAGAAAAAACATAAGCAGTTAAAAATCTATGACTTGTTGAGATGATGGCCGGCAATTACAACTCAGAGTTTATTTCTGTTGTGCACTATTTAAACCTTCATGATAATCAATTTCATGTAAACCTGACGTTAAAATGGTTCTTTTAACAATAAAATGCTTAATGATTTTTTAAATTTTTTATATTCTCCTATCTGCACCCACTATAAGTAAACCACTTCACCACTTGCTCTTGTTGAGGGCGGACACATTTCCCCTCCTCTCCTACGCTTTGCTTTGCTGCTCTGTCCTGTCTGTGAATCTGTTTACGAGCCTCTCTCGACACATTTTCCAAACCATAATTTTTACTGTAGATCTGGTCAGTTGGTCTCTCAACGCAGTTGATAAAATTTTTGAGACCAGCTTCAGGCGAGCCGAACTGCCCTGACGACACGCACGCACCTGGCTATGCCTTCAACTCTTGGGGGAAGTGGAATATGATGTGTCTATATCCACTGTCGATCGAGGATGTTGAAGATCCATGTATAATTGGATTTATGATAACAGGTTTCCTGCTTTTTGGAATCTGCTGGTTCCTGGTTTATCAATATACAAAGAAGATGGCTGCAGGTAATTTGACCTGGTCAGGCTGCCGGCCTTACTGTATGTGATGATTTGTTCCATGTTTTGAGCACCCAGACTCAAATGCTTAGAGAACTTAACTGTAAATTGGATGTGATTTGTGAGAATCACAGGCCATTTGCAGGCCCTAGGACTTGATGGCAAGATCGAGCAGATCTAAGGGAATATTCTCAGGCACGGACCAGCGGTGTGGCCACTTAATTTGGACATATCTGAACCTACATGAGACCAGCAAAGACTCGAGGCAGATATAAATAAGTAAAGTTCTGCCTGTCTCCAAAAAAACATTGTATATTTGATAGGGATGCACCGATCCACATTTCTCACTTCCGATCCGATCCGATACTTGTTAACTCAGTATAGACCGATACAGATACTTTCCCGATCCGATACTGTTCAGGTATTTGACTCTGTATAATGAAACTTTTGCACCCAAACTATTCATTTTAACATTGTGTGAGATAAACCCAATGAAGACACTCTTAAGCCTTACAATAGGGAACCCCCTTATTGTAAGGCTTAAGAGTGTCTTCATTGGGTTTATCTCACACAATGTTAAAAAGGGCAGTCACAGATTGTGATTGAACACAAGTGCTCTTTGAAGCTGGATCGGAAAAGTATCGGCAGGTTTGATCCGATACCCGATACTTAAATAATGCTGGTATCGGATACGATACCGATACTGGATCGGATCGGCCCCATCCCTAATATTTGATGCTCTGCCCTCTCCCATCCCACAGAGGATGTCTACGGACCTGTCAGGGGGAACCGTCTGAATAAACATTGTGTCATCATTTCAGGACTCTTGGATTCTCACTGGCGCTGTCCTTGGCCAACCTCGGCACCCACGAGAATTGTTTACAGATCTCACCAGAGGGAACTGGCTGATTATTCCTTTTTATCAGAACTCCTACAGTCCCTCCGAGAGCGTCCTTGGACATGCTCACCGCCCTTGTCGTCCTCCCCTCCCCTGCGGAATGTCTATGTCACCATGTGCTTATGTGTGCGGGGTGTTTTTTTTTTCAATTTGATGCTATCTCTCATTGGCCATTGAGAGAGAGTATGTTAGTTTTTTTTTTTTTGTATGTTCTTTCACAACGTTTTGTCTGTCTTCTGTCTAAACAGGTCACACTTGTAAAAGAGTTTTCAAGACTTGATGTGTGATTTATCTGTATAAATAAAGGTTGAACGATGAGCACATTCAAAGCATCGTGAGTGATAAAAAAAATTGTACCCAAGAATTATGGTTACAAATTGACCAAAAAAACTAAGAAAATGACCTGAAGTTGAAATGTAATTCCGTTTTTCCAAATGTCATTCTGTTTTTTCAAATGTAATTCCGTTTTTTCCAAATGTCATTCTGTTTTTTCAAATGTAATTCCATTTTTCCAAATATCATTCTGTTTTTTTAAATGTAATTTCGTTTTTTCCAAATGTCATTCCGTTTTTTTCTAATGTGATTCGGGCCACTTCCGCTTCGGCCACTTCCGGTTTGGCTTAATGTAATTCTGTTTTTTCTAATGTGATTTGGGCCACTTCCGCTTCGGCCACTTCCGGTTTGGCTTAATGTAATTCCGTTTTTCTAATGTGATTCTGGCCACTTCCGCTTTGGCTTGATGTAATTCAATTTTTCTAATGTAATTCCGGCCACTTCTGCTTTGGCTTAATGTAATTACGTTTTTTTCTAATGTGATTTGGGCCACTTCCGCTTCGGCCACTTCCGCTTTGGCTTAATGTAATTCCGTTTTTCTAATGTGATTCCGGCCACTTCCGCTTTGGCTTGATGTAATTCGTTTTTTTAATGTAATTCCGGCCACTTCTGCTTTGGCTTAATGTAATTACGTTTTTTTCTAATGTGATTCCGGCCACTTCCGCTTTGGCTTAATGTAATTCCGTTTTTTCAAATGTCATTCTGTTTTTTTCTAATGTAATTTCGTTTTTTCAAATGTAATTTCGTTTTTTCAAACGTTGTTGTGTTTTTGTTGTGTTTTTCCAAATGTAATTCTTTTTTTTTTTATGTAGTTCATTTACACCTTAGGGCCACGATATTTATTATATAATGTAGAGCAACTAAACAAGAACTGACAACTCAGGATCATGGTGTTTTTCACCGCTCAGCCACAAAATGTCACAAATCGTTTCTGTGTGAATCCTTTCTGTGACACTTCAGCTCGTTCTTCCTTTTATCTGTTCATCTGAGTGACTTGGCTCTCCATCATTCGAGTGTGCAACAGCAGCTGTCGGAGCCGACGCCACCGTGGTAAACGGCTGCATCAGTGTCTGATCAGATGACTGAAAGCTGACTGGGGTTTTCTTTTCCACCTGAGCACGTCTGCATGTTGATGAGGGCGGCGGGAAACGAGCTCCTCTCAGCTGACGCTCTCCTCACCGCAGACTGATGGGTGAGGAGGTGGCAAGGAAACAACAAAAAATCCACTTCTTTGCTGTTTATTTAATTATTATTTTTGTTTTTATTCTGATCAGACTCTGCCCTCTCAGTTTGACAGAGGGGACGATGGGTCGTACGTCAACATGACAGAGTTGTAACGTCCTGACTCCCTCTGGAGTGAGGACGTTGTGCCACACTGCAACTATCCAGATTTATTGAGTCACCTAAAAGTCCCGGCTTCAGTTTGCTACAAATTAAAAACAAGCAGTAAGACAAAAAGTCCCCCGTCACTGACAGATTTGAATTGTGAATGTTTGTAGTTTTCAGAATGAGTGTTTTTCTGGACAGACATTTAACAGTGAATGCAAGAAAACCTGGATGTTCTGGTGCAAGATATTCAAGTGGGTTGGAGTTACACTGCAGAAGAAGAAAGGCAGCACAAAGTGATCGATCCTGGAGAGTGGAGGGAGCAATTGTATCCGCCACCAGGTCCAGTAGAGGAGCCAGTGGGTGGCCAGTGGGGGCCTTGGCCCCCACAGGCTTCAGCCACACCCAATAATTTGAGGAAACTATACTTTTAGGCCAACAAAGTTCAGTCAGGCCATCTGGACAGTTTCTTTTTTTTTTTTTTTTTTGGGAAACTTTTCGTCCTTCATCCAAAGGACTTCATTAATCCGAGGAGCCACAAACAAACTCAGTCCCACAAGCAAAGCAGCACAGCTTGTTTGTGGCTCCATGGATTGATGAAGTCCTTTGGATAAAGGGCAACACATCTCAACAACAAATAAACAAAAGAAACTGTCCAGATAACCTCACTGAACTTTGCTGGGTTTTCTATCTGGATTATTGAGCACGAACATCCATCCATCCATCCATCCATCCATCCATCCATCCATCCATCCATCCATCCATCCATCCATCCATCCATCTATCTATCTATCTATCTATCTATCTATCTATCTATCTATCTATCTATCTATCTATCTATCTATCTATCTATCTATCTATCTATCTATCTATCTATCTATCTATCTATCTATCTATCTATCTATCTATCTATCTATCTATCTATCTATCTATCTATCTATCTATCTATCTATCTATCTATCTATCTATCTATCTATCTATCTATCTATCTATCTATCTATCTATCTATCTATCTATCTATCTATCTATCTATCTATCTATCTATCTATCTATCTATCTTGCTGGGTTTTCTATCTGGATTATTGAGCACGAACATCTGTCTGTCTGTCTGTCTGTCTGTCCGTCTGAAACATTTAAAATGTTGATCTTAAACATTTAAGATCCCAGGAACATGTTCAGAGATTTCAGTCCAGAAGACCGCAGTCCTCAGACCAGCTGAACAGAACCCTCAAGCTCCCAGGCCTCCGGTAAAGGACCAGTATGAAGTGAACTGGAACTTCCCAAGTGGAAGAGTAGGCAACCCAATCTTTGACAGGGACCTTTCTTACACCTACAAGTAGCCACACACTAAAATGAAAGTTGGTGCCTCTCTTATTCAACTTTTCCTGCTCACAGCACAGATGGACAGGATATTTCCAACCCACCTGTTTACTTTGTGATAGAATACAACATTATGCACAATCATGGGACATCACAAGATGTCACACTCAGAATATGCACTATAGATCAAATTGCAGCTAAATACAGTATCTGTAAAATTGACAGCTTTGCAGCATTTATGTGCTTTTTTATAATTAAATAAACTCTGTACATCTATATACAGTAATAGATAAACTGCTAACACCTGTCCTTAATGGCAGTGATATGACTTCTATTTTTCCCGTTAATAACCAGATGATTCTTTTCAGTTTTGTCTGCTGTAATGTCAAACAGAGCTGTGGCTGCAGCCTCTCCGCCCCTCACGTTATTCACACAGCTTCATATTTCAGAAAGTCTTCAAAGGAGCCGCCCAGAGGCAGCATGAATAAATCATGACAGAACCAATTACTCTCGTCACCCCGACACTTTTACAATTCCCTGTCCAGGAAGGAGAGCCTAAGTGGATAAATCATGGCGCTGGAACACCACATGTTGGTGACTCTCCGCAGCAACGCAGAGAATTGGACTTTAATGCTCATGTGGAGAGGACAGGCGGCGTGCGACGCCACCTGGATTGTCACAAAGTGCAGCACTTAAACACATGTTGAAGAAACATCAAACTGATGATGAACACATGGTTTCCATGTGCTGAAAGGATTTATGAACACCTCGTTGTTATGGTTTTGAGGTTTTTTTTGTATATGCAGTACATGTTTTACTTAACTGTTTTCTGTTCTCTGAAATTTTCTGCCTGTGTTTTTATTTCAGTCTGTTTCTTGTTCAGTCTGCTCCCCTCAGTTCTGTCTTACCCTTCACCCACCTGCTGTTCATCTATAATCATCCCAGCTGCACTCGCTCACTAATCAAGCCTCCCCAGTAGATAAAAGCTCCTCGTTTGGATCATTCTCTGTCAGATTCTCTTGCGCAAACCCCTGGATTTGATCACATGTAGCTTTTGGTTTGGTTTCTGTTTAATAAATACTTTTTTGAGGAATCTGCCTGCCTGCCTGCACTCTTGGCTCCTCAACCAAACATCAACATTTGTTGCACTAAGGGGTCAATTAGTTGATTTTAATGTGTTTAGAAAACTTGTTGAAATTTAGACTGGTGGTTTATTTAAGCATTAAAACTGTTCACTGATTTGACACTGAGACAGCTTGAACACATCAGCTACCGTAATTGCTGGACTATGAGCCGCTACTCTTTTTCACACGCTTTGAACAAACATTGTGGCTTATACACTGCTGTGATTATTTTTTCTTTACGTTATTCATTCCATTTCATCAGAACAACAACAACTATATTACAATTGAAAGAAAATAATATATATACAATCAAAGAAATGAAAGGCAGCAGACAAAGAATAAATTCTTATATCTGCCTCTTTTTCCCAAAATATATTCAAAAAAATTTTTTTTACAAAAGCAAAATTAATTAAAATACTTAAGATGAATAGCTTCAACTCAAGAAGCAACTTTTATAAATGCACATTATACTTCACCATATTTTTTCAAAATATATTTTTTATCCTCCTCTTGAATATATACATAGATCTGGCATTTTTAATATCAGCCTCCAGATCGCTCCACAATCCAATTCCCTGAATTATAGTAGATCACATCTTCAAACTGGTGCGACACCACGGCTTCACAAACATCTCCATCCCCTTAAGATAATAACTACTTTCCCCTTTTTTTTAACACATTTTCCTTGAATGTTGGTAGGTAATGTTTTTGTGAGCCCCATATATAAACGGTAAGATGTTATAATCAACCAAGTTATAGAATTTCAATATGCTATAATCTTTTCTAGTAATAATTCTTATAGCTCTTTTCTGTAAAATAAAAAATTGGGATTTGTAATTGTTTTACATGCTTTACCCCAGACTTCAATACAGTAAATTAAATGTGGAACAATTATTGCATAGAAACAGTGCCCTATAATGAATAACTCTCTAACTTTGTACATTACTGCAATAGATTTAGCTATTTTAGTTTTTTAATTTTTTTGTGAGATCTAAATGTTAGTTTTTCATCAACCATGACACCCAGAAACTTTACCTCATTTACACTACTAATTTCAACACCATCATTATTACCATCATATTTATTGAATGATAAAGCCTTGTATTTGCTGTATAATACAATTATACTGTAGTGCCACATTTAATTTATTGTGTTGATGTCTGGGGAACAGCGTGCAAAACTATAACAAAGCCTATTTTTATCTTACAAAAAAGAGCTATAAGAATTATAACAAGAATGCATAACTGTCATCCATCAAGTATATTATTTTGTAAATTGAAACTACTGAAGTTTTATGATCTGGTGGAATATAACATTTTTTTTTTTATTAATGTATAAAGCACAAAATTACACACTACCTTCAAATATTCAAAAGCATTTTGTAAAAAGGAAAAGTTATAATCTAGAGGGAACAAACATTTTTGTTAAACCACAGAACTAGTTTAAAGGGTCGGTCTACTTTAACACAAGGCATACTATGGAATAGTTTGGAAAATGATGTTAAAAAAGCTAAGTGAAAATAATTAAGAGTAAATTCTTGAAAAAATATATATAAATGGTAAATACTAAATGTACTATAAATCGGTAAATTGTTATGATTTATTGATTTGGTTCATTGATAATCATTGTTTGAATTCCCTGATGCATGCTCAATAATCCAGGTAGAAAAATCTACTCATCCCTTTAGTTGGCAGCTCAGAACACCACATACAGAACACCATGGACTTTGTGGATAAGGTGAGGGATGTCATCATGGAGACTGATGAAACAATGGTCTCTTTTGATGTCACATCACTCTTTACGTGCATTCCTGTTGATGAAGCAGTAGAGGTGGTCTGTTTAAGGTTAAAATCAGACACCACTCTGAGCAACAGGACCACACTTTCCACAGAACAACTGTGTCAACTCTTGAAACTGTGCCTGCAGTCAACCTACTTCACATATGGGGAGCAATATTATAGGCAGAAACATGGGTGTGCTATGGGGTCTCCAGTTTCTCCTATTGTTGCCAACCTGTACATGGAGGAGGTAGAAAAGAGAGCTTTGACATCCTTTTCAGGGAGACCACCAAGTCATTGGTTCAGGTATGTTGACGACACCTGGGTTAAAATTAAATCTCAGGAAGTCCAACATTTCACTGATCACATCAACTCTGTGGATAAATATATCAAGTTCACACGAGAAGATGTAAAAAATGGCAGGTTGGCTTTCTTGGACTGTGAGGTCTCAGTTTCTGATAGAGGAAATTTGCAAACTGAGGTGTACCGCAAACCCACACACACAGACCAGTATTTACAGTTTGACTCCCATCACCCTCTGGAGCACAAGTTAGGAGTCATCAGGACTCTGTACCACAGAGCAGACAGCGTCCCCACTAACTCAGCAGCCAGACAGAAGGAGAAATCACACACAAAACAGGCTCTAGAGAAATGTGGATATCCTAACTGGGCCTTCCTGAAAGCAGAGAAGAAACCCAAACAGGACTCCAGCCAGCCATCAGGTGAAAAGAAGGAACCCAGACCCAGACCAGTGGTCATTCCGTATGTTGCGGGAGTTTCAGAGACATTGAGACGTTTATTTTCTAAACACAACGTCCCAGTGGCTTTTAAACCCCAAAATACATTACGACAAAGACTGGTTCATCCCAAAGATCCAGTCCCCCGGCACAAACAGAGTAATGTTGTGTATGCTGTTCAGTGTCAGGAGGGCTGTGATCAGTCTTACATCGGGGAAACTAAACAGCCACTGGCCAAAAGGATGGCCCAGCACAGAAGATCAACATCATCAGGTCAGGACTCTGCGGTCTACACTCATCTCCAAGCCAGCGGTCACTCTTTCAGGGATGAAGATGTTCACATCCTTGATAGAGAGGAACAATGGTTTGAGAGAGGAGTAAAGGAGGCCATCTTTGTGAAAAGAAACCGTCCATCATTAAACAGAGGTGGAGGCCTCCGGGTTCAACTGTCCCCCACTTACAATGCTGTTATTGCTAGTATCACTCAGCCCTCTGTGAATAGCAAACAACCATCAGGGTGTTAACGATCCATCGTCAGGCTGATGGTCCTCCTTGATCATGTGAGCAGCTGGTTTCGGCTGTCATCAGCCAACTGGTTGATCCACTGTGGGAGGGTGCTATTTATAAGACTGAGCTGAACACAGCTTCTCAGACTGAGGAAGTCTTTCGGACGAAAGACGAAACGTTTCTACAGCTTTTTTTTTTTGCTTTGTTTTGTTTTGTTTTTTGAATGTCCAGAGGACCAGACTTAGCTTTTTTAGATTGTTTGAATTGATTGTTTGAATTGATTTTGTTTTAAGAAGGGGCAGATATTATACGATTTTTTTTCTTCTTCTGCTTCTTTTCATTTTAAATCAGTTTTTTTTCTTTCTCCATATGGTTTGTTAAGTGTTTCTTTTGTGTTTTAAATTTGAAATAAAAAAAATAAAAAAATAAAATTCATGCAACTTGAAAACATCCACGTCTGTGCACAGCTTTAAAAATCTCTGATATTTTCCCTTTCATTTCTTTAGAAAATCCCACACAGAGATGGACAGAGTCGGAAACCACTTCTGGTTTTTGGCTTGGATGAACCCTCGGCTGGATCCAAACACCTTCATGACCAGACACGGTCTCTTTCTACGAGAACTCTGGATTTCTATTCATTTCCATTTCTAAGTTCCTCTTGTTGCTCTTATTGTGAAAATTAAAACTCCTTCCTATGTTCCATTTATATAACCCACATGAGGCTGCATTGATTGCCCGTCAGTTAAAACTCTTCTTGAATCCGTCCATCAAACAATCATTCAGGTCTGGAAAATGGATTGACAGATGTCAGTGTTTACCACTATGGGGTGCCGTTTGTAAAGTTACACAGTCAAAAATAAACATTTAGTTCAGAGCTAAATATTTAGTTAGCAAACTAAATATTTATTGTGGAAATTAAATGTTTAGCTTGGAAAATAAACATTTAGGTCCGAGCTAAATATTTAGTTAGCAAATGAAATATTTTAAGAATTAAATGTTTAGCTTGGAAATTAAATGGTTAGTTTGGAAATTAAATATTTATCTTGGGCAATAAATATTTTACTAGGAAATTAAATGTTTAATTTTGAAAATAAATTTTTAGCTTTGAAATTAAATATTTAATTCACACCTAAAATATTTAGTTTACTAACTAAATGTTTAGCTTAGAAATTAAATATTTAGCTTGGACAATAAATATTTAATTAGGAAATTATACGTTTAATTTTGAAAATAGATATTTAGCATTGAAATTGAATATTTACCCCTAAATTTTTAGTTTACTAACTACATGTTTAGCTTAGAAATTAAATGTTTAGTTTGTAAACTAAATATTTAGCTTGTAAAATAAATTTATAGTTTGAAACTATATTTATAAACATATGAACAACATGGTGAAAATACGACTGAAATAAAAAACATATTTTTTTTTATTAAAGGCTAAATAAACCAACATATTGTTGTTAATTTTTGACTGTTTAACTTTAACCCATACACCAGGCACATCATGCTTTACATTAGAAGCAACAATCTGCTTCTGTTCCTCATCCTCAGACCAGAGTCAGATCTGAGACGCTCTTAACTTTCATGTAATCTGCGATGTAAATGAAGGAGAATAATAAGCTTTCTTTTTCATTCTGAACAAGCAAACACTTCGCTTTTCTTTTATTATATTAAAGTGATTTTTCTACGTAAAAAACCCCCTAATTCAGTTAGGTTCTCTTTTCTTTTGGTTTCTCTAAAGAAGCGACACGCTGTCAGACTCAGCTC
>JBBPBX010013903.1:27922-38000 GCA_038048925.1 Garcialebias charrua | reverse complement strand
CACACACACACACACACACACACACACACACCTGTAAATGAAGCTGGATTACTTTGTAGAGCCTTTAGTTAAAACGACTGGACTTTATTCTACGCTGCCACAGCATGAAGGACCTCCCCGCTCTTCACTGCTGTCACAGTTCATCACTTCCTCCCGGCTCATCAGCACGACGCCAACGTGTTTGAATTTAGACATTTCTACACCAATGGTGGGATACTTTGAAGGGGTTTGTTCCAGGAGGTGGTCATTTCAATTTATACTGATTTTATTTTCCAGTTTTGTTCGAAAACAAATGATCAGCACCCTGTTTTTGTCCAAAAAATACTCCAGTTTGTCCGGATGCTGACTTTACTACAACCCAAAGAAAAGCCAGATCCTGGAAGCAGAAGGTTTTGACGGTACCCCAATAAACTGCATCGTGTATTAAAAAGACAATATGTCTGACAAAAATTCTCCCGGACACAAACAGAATTTGAAACTCAAACAGAAGTCTTGACTTGTTTCCTTTGAAACATAGTCCTTTGACTTCTGTCCTTTTATCTCAAATCTGTGGTGCTGGTCAACGAACAAAACGCTCCATGAGCAAAAACGTTATCGCCTTTTATTTTTTTCAGGAGTGGGTGGCTAAAAACAGCAAACACTAGCTAAAAGTAGAAACAATTTAGCTAAATTTTGTCAAAATTAAGCTAACAGTAACAACACACTAGCTAAAGGTAGCTAAGAATAGCACAATAGTAGTTAAAATAGCTAAACACTAGCTAAAAGGAACAAAATAATAATAATAATGTCTTTTTCTGTCATCTGTGTATGTTTCCCATACACAGACGAAATTCGTCTCTGCATTTAACCCAACCACCACCAGGTGGTGCAGTGAGCAGCCAGAAAGCGCTCGGGGAGCTGGAGAATTAGGTGTGCACTCATAGACACCCCAAGGTGTGTAGTGGCCGGGACGCGAACCGCGTCCTTCGGGTCCCAAGTCGGAAGCCCTGCCACTACACCATCTTGGCTCCTTAAACAACCTACCTATCAACACTACCTAAAAGTAGCTAAATACTAGCGAGAAGTTAAAAATAGTCATATTTAGGTAAAGGTAATAGTCATATTTAGGTAAAGGTAAAGGTAAAGGTAAAGGTAAAGGTAGCAAAACATTAGCTAAACGTAATGACGATTTTGCAAAAATCAGAAAAAGACTAGCTAAAAATTACAATACATTAGCTAAAATTAGCAAATCAATAGCTAAATTAAGAAAATCAGTAGCTGGAAGCTAAAAGTGGCAAAACGCCAACTAAAAGTATGGAAGTTAGAAGCTAAAGGTCACAACCGCTTACCTAAAAGTAAAAAAACACAAGCTATAGCAAAAAGTTAGCTAAACATATCAAAGCACTGGCTAATAGCAAAATCCTGCTAAGTGCTAAAGGTAGTAAAAGATTAACAGCTAAATATAGCATTTGGCTAACTAAATGCTAAAAGTAGCATTGGAAGGCTAAAACAAGGTCTGTCCAGCCCGTGTAAGCAGCAGATCGGTGGCGCTGTGAGATGACCGTGTGATCGTCCACCGTCTTCTCGCTCCCTCTGGGCACAAGTCCCGGTGAGTCTTGATGCAGCATCGGTGCCACGTCTGCTTTTGTACGTGACAATGGCCCACGTGTCCTCTTGACTGCCAAAGCACCGTTCTGTAGAAGCTCTCTAACTCCTGGACGTGTCTTGTCGACGTTGAGGAGGCGGAGATGGTAACGCACCTTCATGGTGACAGTAGGGTCGGCTTCCAGCAAACAAAACTGGGATCATCTCCACAGTGCATACACAGCAATAATTCCAGCTGATTTAAAATATTTTTGATCTGCTTTTGATACACGAGGGACAGAAAACGTGATGTCAAGTACCGTATTTTCTGCCTGAACGGTTGCTCCGTTATATAGATCGCTTTGGCCAATTATTGGAAATAAATTGGAAAAATCCATAAACAGATTGCACCTTTATATAAGTCGCATCTATTATGCGTCACCGCTACGCGACGCGTCAGCGCCTCATTTGCCCTGCTGAAAATGGCGGCCACAGAAGCGTGCAAGCACAGAAGGACTTGGGTGACAAGCCCTGCCGAGAGGTGTCCCTTATTTATTTATCAAGGAGTTGGCAACCCTACTTTTAGCTAACCTTCTGCTACTTTGAGCTAACTATAAAAAAGTTTGTCAGCATGTTGATGTTTTCATTTTGTTAACCTGTAATAATTTTAGCTCATATCTAGCCTTTTGATACATTACATTTCATCCAAGATGGCGGCTGAGCAGAGTGGATGTTTTTAGTCGGGCTCCTGCCAGTACTACCTCCAAATGAGTATTTGGAGAGCTTGTACTTGCAGTTTTTTACGCTGGATGTGCAGAGAGGAGTGCTGAAAAAGCTGTGGAAATTGGACTGGAACATGCGATTCAGAATGATGAACCTACAAGCCAACGTGTCCGTGAGTTTTTGCCGAGAGTTAGCCTAGCGTAGCTAAGAGCTGGCACGCTGGAGGTGCTTTGTTGCAGCGAAAGAATACAACAAAGCATGCTACAGTGGTAGCGATGTGGTACACGTGGGTCGAGCGCCGTTAACGCCGCCTGGAGTTTCGAGCTGGGCCGAGCGCCGCAAGTGGGCCGAGAGCCGTGAACGCCACCTGGAGCTTCGAGCTGGACCGAGCGCCGCGAGTGGGCCAAGAGCCGTGAACGCCACCTGGAGCTTCGAGCTGGACCGAGCGCCGCGAGTGGGCCAAGAGCCGTGAACGCCACCTGGAGCTTCGAGCTGGACCGAGCGCCGCGAGTGGGCCAAGAGCCGTGAACGCCACCTGGAGCTTCGAGCTGGGCCGAGCGCCGTGGGAGAACCGGAGGACCGCCGCCTAGAGCTTCAAGCTGGGCCGAGCGCCTTGAGAGAGCCGGTGGGGCTTCGAGCTGGGCCGAGCGCCGTGGGCGAGCCAGGGGACCGCCGCCTGGGGCTGGGCTGGTGTCGGAGCTGCGCCTGGAGCTACTGGAGCTACGTGCTGTGCTAACTGGGCTACATCGGATCTAGTGAGCAAAACCTCTTCGGATAATAGAGCTGATTGCTGCAGGCTGCTGAAACCGTGAGTTCTGTTCTAATAACTGCTGATCTGGGTGCACCATCATTAGGCCTGTGAGCCTCGTGGAAGGACCACGTGGTTCAGCAAACAAACCAGAGACCTGCTACCATTAGATTACAAACTCTGTAAGTATGACGAGAAGTAAAGGACAAAAGTCACCAGACTCTGTAAATATGAGAAATAGAGGACAAAAGTCACCAGACCCGGAGGGAAACAACTCAGTAGAAATGCAAGACTTTAAAGAATCACTCAACTTTATGAGTGGACAAATAGAAAATTTAACCAAAAAAATGGATTCCCAGGCCGGTCTGGTTAAAGAAATAAGAGAACTGAAAGAACTGATAATTAGCAAAGACAATAAAATTGCTGAACTAGAACGAAAAATAGAGGATTTAGAACAATACACAAAGCAAGACAACTTGGTGATCTCAGGACTTGATGTTAATAAGTGTCGGACACATAAAAGAGCTCCCAATAACAGTGACCCAAATGAGTATGAATCTCAGGAAGAACAAGAGACTCTGGAGGAACATGTAGTTACTTTCTTACAGGAAAGGAACATTGATATAGACTATGGGGACATTTCGTTCTGTCACACCCTGCCCAGTAATTCATCAAGATTCAAACCGTCAGTAGTCGTCAAGTTCATTAGCAGGAATACAAAAAACTATGTTATGCAGAATAAAAGAAATCTGAAGGGATCAAACGTTTACATAAATGAACATCTAACCAAAAAAAATGGAAAAATTGCAAAGGAAGCAAGGTGGTTAAAAAACAAAAATAGCATCAACATGGACAAGAAATGGATACATCTTTATCAAAACAAAGGAAGGGTCTCAGCCTAAAATGATAAAAGAGCTGACGGATCTGGATGAACACAGGAGATGAAAAATTACAAATCAATGAAGCAACTCACACTCAAAATGGATAAAATATACAGTGAAATGAACAAATACATTAGAACATGACAACATACGAAGACTCAGAACCTAAAATATATAATGTTGAAAATGTGATTGATGCAAAAAAAATTCCTGTAATAAAAGATAGCGAATATTATAATGAAGAGCAGTTTAATGACATCAATATATCAAATGGAGTTCTCTCTATTATTCACTTTAATAGCAGAAGTATAAATGCAAACATATCCAAAATAACAGATTACTTAAAACAGTTAAATAGAACTTTTACGATAATAGCGCTGTCAGAGACATGGCTCAATGATGATAACACAAGTAATATTCACATCGAGGGGTATGAATTATATCATATGAACAGAAATAATAAAAGAGGTGGTGGAGTCGCTCTATTTGTCAATAATGAAATAAAATGTAAATTAAATAGTGAAATGTCAATAATAGTTGATAATATTATGGAAATGATAACAATAGAAATAATAAACAAAAACGATAAAAACATAATAATAAGTTGTGTATATAGATCACCAGGAGCAAATATAGAAATATTCACGGATAAAATCTTGGAGCTAATGGAGAAGAGTTTTAATAAAAATGTTTTTTTGTGTGGAGACTTTAACATTGATATGGGAAATAAAACAGATTCAAATAACATAAGCACATTTATAAACTCAATGTACAGTTTAAATATGTATCCATTGATATCAAAGCCAACAAGAATTACAACTCATAGTGCCACAATAATTGATAATATTTTCACAAATATAACAAATGGGGACGTGATAGGTGGTATCTTAACGACCGACTTAAGTGATCATTTACCAGTTTTCACAATCTATAAAAATGATCAAAGCATCACAAAAGCAGTCACAATGAAGAAAAAGATCATAAACACGTCAAAAAAAGTTTTGGAAAAATTGAAAGAGGATCTAGATAAACAAGACTGGAATGATGTGTATGTTGATGATGCGAACAGAGCATATGATGAGTTTATGAATATCCTGGAAGCTCTGTATGAAAAGAATTGTGTGCAAACAAATTACACAAAGAGAAATACGATTGATCAACCATGGATGACAAAAGGGTTGAGAAATGCTTGTAAAAAAAAGAATTATTTGTATTCATGTTTCTTGAAATTGCGAAGTCAGAGCGCTGAAGAAAAATATAAAAAGTATAAAAATAAATTAGTAGGGATTATAAGGAAACATAAGAAAGAATATTATAGTAAATTATTAGATAAAAGTAATGGTGATATGAAAGCAACATGGCGAGTAATGAATAGTGTCCTGAAGAATCATAAAGCAAAAACTGGTATTTCAAAATATTTTGTAAAAGACAACGATGAAATTCATGATGAAAATGAAATTGTAAATGGATTTAATCAATATTTTGTGAATGTTGGATCAAGCCTTGCAGCTAAGATACCAAAAGTAGATAAAAATGTGATCCACTCAATTACAGGTTGTGCAAATAGTATTTTTCTAAATGGAACTAACAAAGAGGAAATAATGAATGTAGTAAAACATCTTACAGACAAGAGATCGAAAGACTGGGTGGACATGGATATGATGTTTGTGAAGGACATAATGAGCCATGTTATTGAGCCGTTCACATACATATGTAACTTATCATTTTCAACAGGAATATTTCCAGATAATATGAAAGTAGCTAAGGTCGTTCCTCTTTTTAAAAATGGTGATAAATGTGTGTTCAACAATTATAGACCTATATCCTTGTTACCACAGTTTTCAAAAATTCTTGAAAAACTATTTGTAAACAGACTAGATCAATTTATAGATAAACAAAATATTCTAAGCAACAGTCAGTATGGGTTTAGATCAAAAAACTCTACATCAATGGCTCTCATGGAATTAATGGAACAAATAACTACTGCTGTCGATCAAAAACAATATTGTATCAGTATTTTTGTTGATTTAAAAAAAGCATTCGATACTATTGATCACACCATTCTCCTTGAAAAACTGAACAAATATGGTATTAGAGGACCAGCATTACAGTGGGTATCTAGCTACTTAAAAGATAGGAAACAATTTGTACAAATAAATGATGTAAGATCTGACCTCTGTAATATCACATGTGGAGTTCCCCAAGGCTCTGTACTTGGACCAAAGCTTTTTATTTTATATGTGAATGACTTGGTAAATGTGTCAGGACTCCTTAAATGTGTACTTTTTGCTGATGATACCACTTTTTTCTGTTTAGGTGAAGATATAGAACAAATGTTGGAATTGATAAAGACAGAATTTGTCAAGATACAAACTTGGTTTAAAATAAATAAATTATCATTAAATCTAGAAAAAACTAATTACATGATATTCGGTAATAAAAAGAAAACTGTTGATGTTCCACTCAAAATTGAGGATGTTGAGATTTGTAGAGTGAGTGAGGTGAAGTTTTTGGGTGTTATCATTGATGACAAACTGACATGGAAACAACACATAAATTCTGTAAGAATAAAAATAGCTAAATCGATAGCAGTACTGTACAAAGTCAGAGACCTATTGAATGATAAAGCTCTGTATTTGTTGTATAACACAATCATTGTTCCACACTTAATCTATTGTATTGATGTTTGGGGGAATGCGTGTAAAACAATCACAAAGCCTATTTTTGTATTACAGAAAAGAGCTGTAAGAATTATCACTAGAAAACATTACCGTCATCCATCAAGTACATTATTTTATCAACTAAATAATAATAATAATGTCTTTTCCTGTCATCTGCGTATGTTTCCCATACACAGACGAAATTCTGCATTTAACCCAACCACCTACCAGGTGGTGCAGTGAGCAGCCCGAAAGCGCCCGGGGAGCTGGAGAAATAGGTGTGCACTCATAGACACCCCAAAGTGGGTAGTGGCCGGGGCGCGAACCCGCGTCCTTCGGGTCCCAAGTCAAAGAAGTTCCATGATTTGGTAGACTATAATATTTTATCTGTTATGTATAGGGCTCAAAATAATGCATTACCTTTAAATATCCAAATGCATTTTGTTAAAAGACAAAGTTGTTATAATCTTAAGGGGACAGAGATGTTTGTAAAACCACAATTCAGAACTAGTTTGAAGGGACGTTCTACCTCAATCCAGGGAATTAGATTATGGAATGGCTTGGAGAATGTAGTTAAAAATGCCAAGTCAATGTTTACATTTAAAAAAATGATCAAAACAAATGTGTTAAAAAAATGAAATAGCGTAATGTGTATTGTATTAGTTAGAAAATTAGAAAGAGTTAGTCATTTTGTACTGTTGGTTGAAGATTATTATTGTTTAATCTGATTGTTGGAAAAAGTTGGTTGAAGATTATTATTGTTTACATGGTTGATTATTGTTGTTTAATCTGATTGTTGGAAGTAAGGGGCAGATATAATAAGATTTATTCTTCTTTCTGCTACCTTTCATTTTTTTATTTTGTACACTATCATTTATGAGATTGTCTTATATTGTTTCTTTTGTTAAAAAAAATGAACAAATTTAATAAACATAAACAAACATAAACAAGATTAACACAGTAAAAACAATTATTTGTTTGCTGAAAAAAAAATATTTCTTAGCTGACATTATAGCACAAGGGTTCCTGAGCTTAACCGTTCCTTAATAAATTCACGAAATGGTCAAATCTGCTGGATTTAAATTGTTTCGCTTTGACGTCTTCCAAACCATTGTGTGCGCTGCGAAAATAAATCATAAATAAATCAAATTTTAGCTCAAATGTCTCATACAGGTCAACAGTTTGTAAATGACCACCAAGTAATTATGTTCTGTAGGCTTCAAGAAAATCTGTCCTGTAGTTCATGTGTCTTAGTGTTTAAATGGTTACTGTTGCACCGAAGGGACAGAGATAAATGCAATTTCAATCCTGTGTACAGTGTGTCCTCTACATATTGCAGTTTTGACAATAAAGTTGACTGTGACTTTGATGAGTTATTTAGATAAATAGTAGCCGTTTTTGCTAACAAACACAGCAAACGGTAGTTCATACCTCCAGAGCAGGAGGCCGGGCTGCGACAGAGTCAGTCCAACCAGAGGAGGCTGCCGTCAGACACATGAGGCGAGAACGGTCGGTGTACCCTAGCGGTCAAAAGTGGTACTGCACCATTTTTTGCCAACGGTCATATCTGAGCCAAAAATTGGTCTAAAAATATGGGAAAAAATCCATAAACAGGTCTCACCTCTCTGTAGATCGCAGGGCATGCAAATTAGGCAAAAAACTGCGACCTATAGTCCGGAATTTACGGTAATAGATGATCTCCGATGGGAGATGTTCTCAGGTTTGCCCACAGGCGGAGGATCCGCCTGAACCAACGTCCCCTGGAAGTACAAACTCAGCCCGGATCGTTGAAAACCTGCTCGGAGAAGCAGAGGTGACGCCAGCGGGGGCGAGCGAGTTAATCGCCGTGATTTCAGGTTGTTTTGATGCTTGGCACCGTGCAGAGGACCGGCAATGGGTGGCTGCTGTTGAAGCAATCAAAGAGGCGGTTCCTGCTCCGCTTGTGTAGAAATCAGAACGGTCCTGAGCGACAAGGTCAGACCGATCAGAAACAGGTCGATGAGCTGCACTGGATTTATTTGAAGCTATGCTGCTGGTAAATACACACAGATACAATATGAACTGTGGTTATTCAGCTTTATAATTGTAAATGGAACAAACATGCACTGTGCATACCTTGATGAATGTGCCTCGCTTCAGGAGGGTTATGACTGAAATCGACTTTTTTTCTCAAAAACATTTAAAACTTCTACGTTTTTTTCTGCTGTGTCTGATGTTTGACGCTCTCTCTGCTGCCGGTTTGTCTTTGGATTTATTGCTTCACCTTTGACCCTCATGGCGCCGACACCTCCGTGGGGTTAAATAAGAATTTTATGTAACGCTGCACAAAAACAGCAGCACATAATTCACTATTGATCCTCCTCGCCGGCGGGAGCTTCGTTCTTCTGGAGTGCAGAGAACTCGAAGGCATCGATCGGGCCACGCCGACGAGGCAAAATTTCATTTTGGTGAATGTGTTCGTCGCCTGACATGTTGTTTTTTAGCACTTTGAGATTTTTATTAATGAAAAGTGCGGTATAAATTGAATTTATTATTATTATTATTATTTTTTGAGTCAGGTATATCGATCCGCTGCCGTCTTCACTCCTAAAATACAGACGTTTACAGAGGCTCAATGGGATTAACCTGCCTAAATAAAGGTTGAAAAAACAGACGTTTGTCTCTGCAGCTCTTCAGTCGAAGAATCGGCTTCCTGTTTGGTTTGAGTCGTTTTCCTGCTTCTCTTCGTCTGTTTCGTCAACTTGACGTACGATTCAGACAGAACGGGCAAAAGACTGACGAACCAACGAAAACAACAAGTGAAAAAACAGCTGAAAGCTAAATGCAGACTAGCACAAGCTAATGTCACAAGTGGTAGCTGAAAGGTAAAATAGGCTAAAAACTAAATATAGCATAGAGTGGCTAAGAGTAGTAAAAGGCTAGCTAAAATATAGCATAGCTTACATATCCTTTTGCAACTGTTTTTTTTTCCTGATTCAGCTTTAATTTTTATTTGTTACATTAAGTTTTAACTAGATTATCTAGCTAGCCTTTTGCTGCACTTAGCTTTTAACCACCATTTGCTACATATATAATATAATAATAATAATGTAGTAATATAGGAAGGGGTCAGTTTACTGACTTACCTATATTTTAGATGTATAAATTGGCAGGGTTTAGACTGACACAAAAATACATCATTAATTAAACGAGTTCTCTCTTTTTCAGCTTAATACCAATAATTCTATACCTTGACCAGATGTAATTCACAGGAAACGTTAAACTTATGTTGGCACAGCAGGACTGGACCATTTATTTAACATAATTGTAAATTACATCACACATTTGTACATGATTGGTTGATTATTTTTCCTATAATTAACTTCAGCACAGATGAAATATAGGAACAACAGAACAGTGAAGGATGATATTTTACTCATTTCTGCAGGTACATTAACTTAGTTTCTGGCTTAGGAAGATGAAGGTTTAGGAGGAAGGAAATGGAGGAAAAGAAGTTAAGAGTC
>JBBPBX010013903.1:0-10122 GCA_038048925.1 Garcialebias charrua | reverse complement strand
TACTGGGCTCAGATGTTCAGCTGTGGGTGGAGGGGTGAGAGCTCCAGCTGTCTGTGAGCTCTGACGTTCAGCTGCTGTGGGACGTTCAGCTGCTGTGGGACGTTCAGCTGTTGTGGGACGTTCAGCTGCTGTGAGACGTTCAGCTGCTGTGAGACGTTCAGCTGCTGTGGGAGAGCTCAGAAGAAGACTTGATGAAGATGGGGAGCTGTGATCAGCAGGTGGTGAGTTGGGAGGTGGACCTGGCTGAACACGAGCAAGCAGCATTGAGCGTAACACACAGCTCTCCTTCCACGCTTGCTCAAACAGCTGCCACGCCCCCGACGAGTCGTCTTTGTTGTTAGCTCTGGTGTATGAAGAAATTATGTCCTCTGCTGCGATTAATCTGCTCCACCAATCACTGGAGCTGCAGACGTCCTCTCCCCTCACGGCAGGTGCGCAGGAGCGTGTGACATCCATGTTCCCAGCAACAGGAGCGCATGGGCGCGCAGCCTCCTCCGTCAGCCCCAGTCTCGCCTCAGTCCTGTCAGAACTGCTGTCAGAACTGCTGTCAGCACATGGGCTGACACATGCCCCCCCCTTTGAAAATTTCCCCGGCTTTTCTGACAGCCGGCGTGGAGAGTTTGACGGTGGGCGGGGCTGGAATCCGGAAATGTCCACACGTTCAGTCCAGCGGTGACGTGGACTGAGAACCGGTACCGGATCCATCCAAAACCCATTTGGGTCCAAGTCCGAGTCGGACCACATAGAAACGAGTGTTGGAACAAAGGGGGAAGACGGCCAAAGAGCTGCGCGGCCGCCTCCGAGCTTCCTCCACTCTTCCTCCTCGATCAGAAGCGGGGATGAGAGAATCTCCGTGTCCGAGCTGTAGTCCCCCCAGCCGGTCTCTGCACGAATCCCGTACATGTGTATGACGGTCGGCTCGTCCTGTCCTGGGGCCGCGTCCATCAGTCGCTGAGCCGGTTTGCTGTTTCGCCTGCGGGTCCTGCGATTTCGTGATGGCCGGGTCATATTGTCACGATTTGGTTCCAGTGGAGGACGCAGACCCAAAATGCAGGCGTACAGGACTCAGAGACAAAGTGTAAAAATAATAAACACTTTAATGATCAAAACAATAAACTGACAGTGCAGTAAACTTACAAAAACAAGGGGAAAACGAGTAGTGGCTCCACCAGACTTCAGGGAGGTATGATTATGACCCGGCGAGGAACAAAAGAAATGAGAGGGCTTTTAAACTATGAGAGAGAGCAGGTTGGCAGTTGGCTGATGACAACAGGTGAAAGTGATTAAGGATGCAGACTGGAACTGAGGAGTGATTGAAAACTAGGGATGCACCGATACCGATACCAGTATCGGGTATCGGTTCGATACCATGCTCGTTTACTCGTACTCGTACTCATAAAAGGGCTCCGATACTACAGGACCCGATACCAGTTTCATTTTAAGAGTTCAAATGTACATGTGCCTCGGGTGTGCCGTGGAAATTATCAAAAAAGCAGCCTACTACTACTGAACACTCACGCTGACACCCCCCACCCCACCACCACCTCCACACACACAAACGCGCACGACTCATGTTTCTCACCCTCATGGAGAGAAAAAAAAACCCTGAACGCAGCTGAAATGTCTCCCGCTCCTACTGCACGCGCTTTGTCTCCCCCCCCACACACACGCGCACACATACACACTTTTAGCGCACGCTCCTACTGCACGCGCTTTGTCTCCCCACACACACACACACGCGTGCACACACACACACTTTTAGCGCACGCTCCTACTGCACGCGCTTTCTCTCCCCCCCCACACAACACACGCGCACACACACTTTTAGCGCACGTCAGTTTGCCTGCCTCACTTGCGTGGCTTGTCTCTGCTTTCCAAACTGCGCGTGGCTTTCGGATTTGTCTCTGTCTTTCTCTGCCAGTTTAAGCGCTGCGTTGCTCTGGACCAGTGGCGGAGCTAGACTTTTATTGCTGGGGGGGCCGAGAGGGGGCCAAGGATTATCGGTAAGCACTTACCGATAGCCTTTGAGCACATTGAGATTTTTATTAATGAAAAGTGCATTATAAATTGAATTCATTATTATTATTATTATTATTATTATTATTATTATTAAGGGGTCCACTTACTACGGTACAGTGGGAAAAATGGATTTGTCCCAACTTTTTTGGGATTTGTTGACGCTATGAAATTTTGAAACAACATATTTTTCCCTTAAAATGATACATTCTCTCAGTTTAAACTTTTGATCTGTGATCTAAATATTTTTAAGTTTAGAAATCAAGTGGTTTTCTAAACAGCTTTAGTGTTTGACTTTGTCCACACTCATAAAACACACAATGAAGTACCCAAAAAAATATACCGGTAAACTTAAATGGTACATATCGCCCCTTGCTGCTTTGAGCATGTAACAGTCACAAGACCACATTGTTGTGGTACTGTTCGGGTGTATTTTTAAAGACATGTTAAGTGCAATTTGAAATAAGAAATATAAAATATGATAAAAATACATTTTTGTGTTTATTTCATTCCTATTCAAGACACTTTGATAAGAATGACTATATATTTAATATAGGCGGATACAGAGTACAGTATCTTTGTTTACAATTCTGGTTGGTGGTGTGCCTCGTGATTTTTTCAATGAAAACACTGTGCCTTGGCTCAAAAAAGGTTGAAAAACACTGGTCTAATGAAAATAAACAGTTTAAGTTAATTAGAATGATTTTTAAAAATATGAATTAGTACTTGTATCGGTACTTGGTATCGGCAAGTACTTTAATGTAAGTACTTGTACTTGTACTCGGTTTTCAAAAATCTGGTATCGGTGCATCCCTATTGAAAACAGAAAGAAACATGACAGGCGCAGAGCCTGACAGGCGCAGAGCATGACAGTCATCAGCCAGGCTTATAGGTGCTCAGCAGAAAAAGGTGTTTCGTGCAGTTTTACGTCCTTATGCCTCGTACCCACTGCCCCCTTTGTCGAGCGGCCGAAGCGGCCGGATAACACCGGTTTACATTCAAAGTCTATGGAGGAGACGCGTGGAGTCACGGCGAACAAGGAAGCGGCGCGATTCAAGTGATCGAAGCGGCGCGGGGGCAGCCTGTACACGCACGCGCGCGTCGCCGTCGAGCCGCAGACGTCCCAAATGTTGATCTCTGGCGGCTCGACGCATCCGGCAAACAGTCGGGAGAGCCTCGCTATCTGATTACACAACCACAACGGGACTTTTTTCGGACTTTTTAAACTCACCGGATCGAGCCTCCAGGAATTGGAACCAAACTCCGGTAAGAAACGTGGCATTTTTACAGTTGCTGCTGACAGGCTGCTGTCCTCTCCAGTGTAGATCACCCCAAACATAAAAAAAAGTTTTAATCTCATCGAAGACCGTCGGAGGTGCAGTTAAAACAACAACTGAACCCGGAAAACAAGCCAGAGACCCCTCCCTCTGCTACCCCCTAGTGTACGTCATCAGACGGTGTTCAATGGTTCAGTGGGACCGTGACCAGCGGCCAAAAGGGGGCGGCAGGCGCGTTTCGAGTTGTGCAGTGGGTAGGAGGCATTATGCTGAAACAAACTTTTCATCTTGTACGGACAGCAGGCCGTGCACAAGCAGTGAACCTGTTTTGTGCGACAGCACTCATTGCACTGAATCAGCTATGCCTTTGAATGGCATCCCCTCACCAGGAGCGACACAGCTCACTTGAGTTTTACCAAGCTCCAGAGTGATGGTGGGGCCGGAGGCTTGTGAACCAGACCCGGCCATGGAATGGACTGGAATCAGGAGGTCTGTTCGCATACAAAACCTGCACTTCCTCTGTGCCGTGGCTCTCCCTAAAAGGAGAAAAAGCAAACATTCTGGCCCATGTTTGTCCAACAGGGACAGGGTATTGCTCTTGTTCCCCAGCACTCCCGGTTCGGTTGGTGTGGGAACACTTTTACAGGAAGGTCCCCTCCTTAATATAGTTGGCCCCCAAGGGGTCACGGGGCCCAGGGCCCTTGGAGGTGGGCTTACTCCAGGAACGTGGGCATCTGCTCCTCTTCAGGGACCTGCTGCATCACCAACAAGAACAGCCTCTCCGCTTACGCCCAGGACTGTGGCAAACTACAGCTTGGCTGCTGAAAGGAACAAACTGATGGCCTCAGGCCTCCCCAGCAATGTGGTAAATACCATACATATAATACAAGAACTAATATCAACACAGACTCTCTATGCTCGTAAATGGTGTGTTTTTGAAGCTTGGTGCATGGAAAGGAATATTGTTTCTTATTCCTGTGACCTGGTCCAACTTCTTACCTTTCTACAGGACTTGCTGGAGAAAGGCCGCTCCTTTTCTACAATTAAAGTGTTTTTGTCAGCCATCTCAGCATGCCATGAGGGCTGGGGGGGCAAGACGCCCGGTGCACACCCTCTCATGATAAGGTTCATGAAAGGCGTACTGAGGAATAAACCCCCTAGCAGGACCTTGACCCCTGATTGGGATCTCCAACTGGTCCTGAGTGCTCTCTGTGAGCCCCCATTTGAACCATTAAGCGATATTAGGATAGATTTGCTATCTTATAAGACCGCTCTGCTCATGGCTCTTTGCTCGGCGAAACGTGTGGGCAACCTCCATGCTTTGTCTGTGTACACAATGTGTACCAGGTTTGCCCCTGACGGGTCAAAGGTCACCCTAAGGCCTAACCCTGCATATGTCCCAAAGGTCCTGACTCTGAATCCCAGAAGTTTGGACTTTGAACTCTCTTCTTTTCCTCCTGCTCCTGTCCTTACTGAGGAACAGAAAAGACTGAGAGCACTCTGCCCCGTTAGGGCCTTAAGTGCTTATATTGAGAAAACAACTGATTGGAGGAAAACAAACCAACTGTTTGTGTGTTTTGCAGTCCCAGCTACTGGCAGGGCCCTGTCAAAGCAACACCTCTCACACTGGGTGACTGAGGCCATTAAAAGGGCGTACAGTAGCAAAGGTCAACAGGTGCCCTCTGGGGTACGTGCCCACTCTACTCGAGGCTTGGCCACATCGTGGTCACTGTTCAAGGGCGTACCAGTTGCAGACATCTGTGCAGCTACGAACTGGAGCTCAACGAACACGTTTGCAAAACATTACAGTTTGGACGTTACTGCGTGTGACGTCACTCAGGCTGTCCTCTCTAACACACAGTAGAGAGCGGTCAAGTGATGCCTAATGTATAAAGGCAGATGTTCACACAAGCATGCATTTTACTGAGCATTTCAAGGGCGTGAATGAATTATGTTCCCATAGCAATAGTGTTGCACCGAGTGACTGACTGATAAGGAAACTGAAAGTTATGCACCTTAACTCATGTTCCCTGAAGGAAGGGAACGAGGTGCAACACAGTTGGCCCTTTTCAATGCTGAAGCTCGGTGAAGTGAAAAATTAAGGAAAATTAAGTAGAATTATTCATTTTGTGATGTAGTTTGTGTATTACAGTTAGAAAAATTAAGTAGAATTATTCATTCTGTGATGTAGTTTGAAGGTTATCATTGGTTGAACAAACTGTGAAATAAGGGGCAGATATAATAAGATTTCATCTTCTTTCTGCTCCCTTCACTTGTATTCTTGTATCTGATGAAACTGTCTTGTATTGTTCTTTTAAAATGAATGAATAAACATCAAATCAAGTGCATTTTGGAGAAAGTAGGATGGGCGTCCGCATCTTATGTACCCAGAGGGCGGGGTCTCTGGGGTGATGCTGACGCCCCCTGCCGTTAAGGCGTGATTGTATTCCTTCAGATAATTGCGCGGGGCGCAATTTCCCATAGCAATAGTGTTGCACCTCGTTCCCTTCCTTCAGGGAACATGAGTTATGGTGCATAACTTTCAGGTTTTACTCCCCTGCTGTCTAAAACCACGTGTCCTGAATCCTCCTTACACATCTTTTCCTCCTTTATAAAACATCATAAGTGGATGTTTGTCTATCCTGTTGTCTTAAAACTAAAACTTAAAAAGGATCAGTGACATTTATCAACTTCCTATGAAACAGGCCAAAGAACTGCTGAGCTCTTCCATCATCACTGTTTGGGATTTGACAGTAAGTTAATTAAATTATTTGCTCATAAAGATTATGATTTTTATTGATTCATCTCTGTAAAACCAAACTTACTGAGGAAAAAAAACATAATTGTGCTCTAAGATAGAAAGAAAAAAGTAACGATGATGTTTTTACGGATTGGACAACTTGATCAGATCTTTTCAAAGAGGGTTCAGGGAAAAAAGATCATGAACAAATAATGTCTTACTTGTTGTAGATAACTCTTTAAATGACATCAGTTTGGAGGAATAGTTTAATTCTGACTTCAGTGATGAGCAAATGGCTAGTCTGCGGAGGGCAAAGTCCAAAGTGCACTGTTGCATGTCATAACTAGCCATAAGCTCATCACTCCAGTATGAATCCAACTCTTTTTCTCTAAACTGAAGTCTTTCAAAAAGTTTTCTAGAACAGGTAAGATGTTGTTTGATACTTTCTAGAGAACTTCACTTCAAAACATCTGAACTAGTGCTGAATGTATACAGGTGCAGAGCGTACAGGTATAAATCATCAATATTCTTCTTCTGCTCCCTCTATTTCCTGTCTTTTTTTAATGTATCTCTGTGCAGTCAGTCAAAAATAACTCTCCTAACAACATGAATCAAAGCCATACATTTAAAGTAAAATATAAAAAATACTCTGGTTTGTATAGAAAAGTTTTATAAATCCAGGTTGCAATTTGTCCTGAATGTTGTAAATTAAATTTTAAAGAGGACTCATTGAAAAGCTTAAAGCAGTGGAATCAAAAGTAACTAGAAGTGGACAAGATCAGCAGACAACTGCGTGAAGCTTCTTTTCCTGCAAAACAATTTTGAAAACAGGATGTATGAAATTATATTTAAAAAAACATTCAAGATCTAAATATAACACCTAAACAGAATTGCAAAAATGCTAAAATCCTAATAAATATGAGATTTTCTGGTTTAAACTGATGGTGGCACAATTCAAACTGCAGCCCCCACCCCTAAATGTTTAACTTTACAGTCTCTGATCCACAGCTGCAGTCTGCCTCAAGCCGCCGGCAGGAAGCTGAACATTAATTCATGTCTGACCCTGAAGGAAACCTGAGAGACGCCATTATCTGCGGTGCGGCACCCCTATGCACCAATCAGTGGCAAATAAGCCCCAGAGATCAGAAACACCCGCCACAGAACATGAATACGACCGTCGGCTGGCCGTTTCAATTAGTGCTCGTGTCTGTAATCACAACACGAGGAATTCAGCAGCTAAGATCATTAAGATGGAAATGAGACTCGAAAAATGTGATTCGAGTCATTTCTGCAGGCGTGACTCGTAGTTACCGTCGCTACACATCAATTAATGTTTTACAAAATGCTGAAACTTAGAACAAACATTTTCCTGTAATACATGGAGGGCCAGAAGGTGTTCAGGTTTTATGGTTCAGCAGAAAACAGACATACATTTCTGTTCCTCTATTAAGAACAGTAAAAATGTGCTAGACGACGAATGTTAACTTCTCTCCTGTTAAATGTCTCTAAGACTGAACTTAAATACAAAGTACTGAAGAGTGAAGTAAATGAAGAAAACGGTTTCTTAAGCCAAACTTTGTTAATCTCACACGGTTCACAGGAAAGCCCTGAAAAGAAGAAATATGCTTTAAATGAGTTTGCTTGCTGCTTGCATCATTCAAAACTAAGCATTTTAATTGTTGTTAATTAAATTAAACTAAACTAAACTTTAATTTAATCAAGCTCAGTAAAAAAAGAGTTTCGTCTTTTAGTTACTCACATATGGGTGATTTTCTTCAGGTTGTAAAATGAGTGTCTCTCCAGCCCCTGTAGCTTTACATCCACAGATAAATATCTGAAAAATAATAACAAATAAAAATAAATATCCAACTAAATCTACACACCTTTAAATGAACACCATGCCAGTAATAAGAGCTTTTTCAATAGATAAATAATACTCAACATTAGAGCCCGACCGATATATTAGTAGGGACGATATTTAGGCTGAAAAAGAGGTTTACGGACATATTGTATCTGTCTGTGATAATCGTCCCATTATGCACTGATATAAACACTTCTAATTTTCACCCCTAAAATGCTGGAACCAGTATTTGTATAAAGTATCCAGCAGAGGGAGCATGAAGACTACTTTCGAGGCATGGCTGTTTGCTTAAAGGACAACACCCACCATGTTTTCAAATTGCATCGCCATTAATATTTATTAGTTTATTTAAAAATAATACAGGAGCGTTTATTTATATTGTAGAGAAATAACGCTAAATGTGTTATTTCATGATTTATAGCAGATTTTAGCAGAAGCTCCGGGAAAAATCTGATCCTCTCCATATATGGGCATTCACATCACAAAAGTGACCGCCTTGGAGTTACAGGCGGAGTTATAATAAGCATTCATCAACTTCCATGACCGCTGCTCCGAGCGAGGAAAAAAAAAGCGAAGCATTTTTAAATATTCCCTAAAGCTGCCTGTTGATTAATCCTGCTGTTGCTCACTGATGTCTATCATATTCTGAGCGAGCATCCACATAGAAATACTAGTTTAATTCGCTTGATCGCGACAAATTCATTAATTTCTGCATAGGCTTTTTATTCTCTCCCCCCGTGACCAGACAGGTCAGGAGTACAGAAAGGCAGCCGCGCAGCGGAGCTCTGCGCGCGTGCTCCCCCGTGCTCCCCGCAACAAGGCTGGGACGGAGCAGAGCCCTGAGTCGGCATGAATTCGGAACTTCAAAGGTGACCAGCGGAACGAGGAGCCAGAGACGCGCGGCTTGCTCCTCTGGGCAGAGGAGTGAGAGCAGCAACGGTCCGCAGCGGTGTTGTAAAATAAATAAAAAATAAAAACAGAGCGTTGGTCCAGCTGTACACACAAATGCACCAGTAAATATGCAGTTTTAACTCCCACTCTCATAAACCTCCATGGAAACTCACTCCTGCCTTCTGGGTGGAGACGTAACTGAAGTCACATGACACTTCGGCACTCTTCGGCCGGGTTTCCGGATTCATTCGGGACTGGGTTGTTGTTGTTTTTTTTTAACCCTCGCCTGGCCCAAATGCAAAAATGAAAATAGACATCATTTTAAATGACAGTAATTGTCCAATATGGTGAATTGTTACTGTCATGGTGGGTGTTGTCCTTTAAGTTTCACCTTCAGCACAGCCGAAGCAGGGAGCAGTACTGTGTAGCATATTTTGCTGAACAGAGCATGGTAAGTTTATTGTAACTGTAAAACAAATCGACAATAATAAACTCTTCAATCCTCCAACCCACTTGTCATTAGCTGCATGCCTCGCAATTTAACAAGCTAATGTTTAGATAAACTAGCATAGGCCATTAGCTTGTAAAACTTTATCCAGAACAATAAATTTAAAGTAGAGGTCAAATATTAGTAACGCTTTATTTGCCATCCTCAATAAAATGCTTTGTTTGTCTAAAATTTTAATTTCTTTGCAAAAAATTAAAAAAATAAACGCTGCTGTGGTCAATACTAATTAGGCCTTCACCAAACGTGACTGACTGTTTAAACGATGAACAGGGAAGGGTGTTTCGTTGTTGAATTTATATTTATGCAACACACTTGATAACTTTATGGTGAATAGTATAGGATAGAAAACGTGAACGCACGTTAGGAAGACTGTTTTTTTGGCCAGTGCACCACTTGTAAAGTGGGTCTACGTATAGGTGGATCTGATTAGCTTAGTATCGTGGATGCTAATAGCTGTGCTAAATAAACAAGCCCTGCTCCACTCGCTGTTTACTTAGATTCTTGGGGTGGACAAAGCTAAAAAATTTCAGTCATTATATTGGTTATTGGTGGTTGCCTTACCCTCCCAAGACAGGTATTGACGATAGCCAAAACTTCCACATTGGTTGGGTTCTACTCAATATATAATCCATTTAGTATTATTTCTTCTAGAAACATGTCCATCGCTGATTGTCTGTAATGTTTGTTTCAGCCAGAAAGCAGACAAAGAACAAGCAGAAACAACGGCTATGTGCACGTGAGACTCAAAAAACTTTGTGTCCAAGTTCATCACCCCTCATGCATGGTTTGGACGTGGAAAAAGCAGATGAGGATCAACACTCAAGAGTAT
>JBBPBX010013901.1:0-51702 GCA_038048925.1 Garcialebias charrua | reverse complement strand
GACTTGTACATAAGGTTGTTGTTTGGCTTGAAGCACAGTGATATTTTTTGTTTGTTTCATTTTTAGAGTAAAGTGTCAGTTCGATTTAGAGAAATCCCACATACAGGATGTGTGATTTGGTGGGAGTGTAACTGCCACAGTTTGTTTTGTTTCACATTCATATGGCTTACTGTTTGTTTTATTATATGTAGTTTTACTTGTCACCTGTAGTTGGCGCTGTGTTCAGGTGTGAAAGGTAACGCTGTATTAAGGTGAAAAGTACCAGAAGAAGTCAGTTACAGTAGTAGAAAGGATGTGAGTTTCAGCTAGTAAGCACGGACCTTTAAGTTGAAGAAGAGTTCTAAGAAGCTGAAACTGAAGAAACAAGCCTACAGTAATTCCTTTTAGTAGCACACAGCCAACGAGGTACAGTATGTTTGTTTAATTTCTGTATTTTGTTTTTGAGTGTACAAGCATTTGATATGAATATTTGTTCTTTATTTTCCTTAATTATTAGTTAATTGCTGTTTACTTTGTGTATCTTCTTTAACACAAGTGTACTTTTGTTTGTTTGCAATTGTTCTCTCTGGGAGGTTAAAAACATTGTTCAGTAGATGAATAAATAACTTTGAATCTATTTTGATTGTTCATAATTTGCACTAAAATGTATGAATCCATATTATTATAATAATAATAATAATAATAAAAATAATTTATGGAATGTTCTAAGAAAGTTCTAGCAGAACACGAGAAAACTCCACACCAGAACGTTCTCAGAACGTTAGGAGGGAACGTTCCCGTAACCTAAAAATAACGTTCTCAGAACGTTCTCAGAACGTTCTTACCTAACGTTCTCACCTAACGTTCTCAGAACGTTTTCACCTAACGTTCTCAGAACGTTCTGAGAACGTTCTCAGAACGTTCTACCTAACGTTCTGAGAACCACGAGAAAACTCCACACCAGAACGTTCTCAGAACGTTAGGAGGGAACGTTCCCGTAACCTAAAAATAACGTTCTCAGAACGTTCTCAGAACGTTCTTCTGTTACTTGGGAGGAAATCTGCAGAGCTTCGCGCAGCCACGTTGAACCCGAGTTTAATTTGCTCGTGACAAATTCATTCATTTACTCATCATTTCAGTCATGGAGTCAGCAGAGGAGGAAGCGATCACTTGACTTTTGGCCAAAAAACAAAAGAAAAGTTCAGATCAGGGATGAAGAAGGGGAATTTAATACATTTGTGTCACATACAAAACAGTCCTGCATCGCTTTGCAATCCTTTGAACGAGAACGTGCGCGGCCGCTGGGGCTGGGACAGGCGGGGGCGTGGGTTAGGGGCGTGAGAAGCTCTGTTTTTATTGGCTGGTTAAAAACTCTGTTTTTATTGGCTGGTTAACGGCGGGTCACTGTGGGTTTTTAGAAATGCTTTTAGTAACACCTGGAGAAGCAAGGGGATTATAGTTTTTTTCAGAGATTACTTGTCTAACATCAGTCTGTCAGGAGATAGTGACAGAGTGAAGAAATATGTTAAAAACATATTTTTAGAAAAGTTACATATAGCACCTTTAAGTGATTGTTCAAATGACCAGATGAAACTGCTGTACCTTGTGATGTACATTAAAACTAGGGATGGGGCAGATCCGATCCAGTATCGGTATCGGTATCCGATACCAGCATAATTTAAGTATCGGATATCGGATCCAACCTGCCGATATTTCCGATCCAGCTTCAAAGAGCACTTGTGTTCCATCATATTCTGTGACTGCCGTCTTAACATTGTGTGAGTTAAAACCAATGAAGACACTCTTGAGCCTTACAACAGGAAACTCACAAACTTTAACAGTATAGTCTTTATAGTATAGAAAACATTCCAAAATACACATAACTTTATAGTCTCAGCACAAAAATTTCATTATACAGATTCACATACCTGAACAGTATCGGATCGGAAAAGTATCGGTATCGGTAGATACCCAGTTCTTAAGTATCGGTATCGGATCGGAAGTGAGAAATGTGGATTGGTGCATCCCTAATTAAAACTAATAAAGTTTGTTGGTAAATCTATTTCAAGTTGTCAATATTTGTTTCTCTGCACAAACTGAAGTAAAGCTTTCAAACTGGAGCAGCTTGTCTTGGCCATTCTAGACCTGAGCGGTGAGGAAGTCAGCCTCCATATGCTGGTCTAATCCGCTCCAGGTGGTCCTGTCTGCTTCCATTAGAGGAGGCTCAGAGCTGAGCGAGTTGCTGGACTGGACATTACAGCACAATCAAACATTCTTCTGACACTCTATAGTTAACAAAAAATAATCACATGATGCACTTTAATCGAAGCTTCTGATTTAAATGATCACCATAAATAAATTACTTATAAATAAACAGTTTAGGTAAGAGAAAAATAAGAAAATCTATATCAGTCAAGTTCAAGTGGAAGATATGAAATCTCTGAGGCTCGTTGTGTCTTTGGGTGGTCAGAAGGAGATCTTTATTTGAAGGTGAAGATTCTCAGTCATCCAGGACATGATAAAATCAAAAAAGGCGTTCAATATAGGATCAACTGGACTTTATTTGTTGCAGAAAACGTTTCGACTTCTGTCCAGAAGTCTTTTTCAATTCAGAATTGAAAAAGACTTCTGGACAGAAGTCGAAACGTTTTCTGCAACAAATAAAGTCCAGTTGATCCTATATTGAACGCCTTTTTTGATCTTTATTTGAATTCACAGCTTTCTTCTCCCGCCAGACAGTTGAACTTCCTCCACCAGGTCTCTGAGAGGTTCTTGATCTTCTCAGGAGTCTTCTTCCTCACCGTCACACTCTGCAGCTGGACATCTTTGCTGTCCACCTGCTGGAAGCTGGCCAGGATGGCTGAATCAAAAGTGTCCTTCAGGTTCTTCTGCGTCAGGGCCGAGCACTCCGCAAAGCCCACTGCCCCAAGCTCCAGGGCCAGCTGCCGGCCCTCCTCCGTGCTCACGGGCCGCTGCTGACTCTGCGCCAGGTGGATCAGCACCTGCACGTCTTCTCTCAGGTCCAGCTGTGTGCCGACCAGGAGCAGGGACGCGTTGGGACAATGCTGACGGATATCAGGAAGCCATTTGTAGGTAATGTTGCGAAAAGAGCAGGGCCGGACCACGCTGTAGCAGAGGAGGAAGACATCAGAGCTCCTGTAGCACAGCGGGCGGAGGCGCTCCAGCTCATCCTGCATGAAGGAACAACCACATCTGGATTACTGTTAACAAACACCTGGGGAAAAGAACAACGTTACAACTCCATTTTTTGAAGAAACATTTCAACTTCCATCCAGTCATCCATTTCCGTTTTACCCACTTTGTCTGTCTGGGTCACAGCTGGTGTCTCTCTCCAGCAGTCACTGTGCAAGAAGCAGAGGACACCCTGGACAGGCCACATGTCCATCACAGGGACACACAGAGACAAACGAGACAACCAACCCTTCACTCTCTCTCACTCACACCACAGGGACAATTTAATTATCAATTAACCAGACAAGCATGTTTTTAGTCTGTGGGAGGAAACGGCACAAAAACATGCACATGCACACACGAGGAGGACATGGAAATGCTGCACAGCTGCAGTCTCAGTTCAAACCCTGGTCCACGTTGCCCTTTAACTTTGAACACAACTCCAACAGTAATAACAGTAGATTTAGCTGGGACCATTTTCAGCTGCAGAGAATAATAGAAAACAAATAGAAGCTTCTTAACTTTTGTCACAGACTGTTGACCTTAGCCTTAGGTCAGAGGTCATAAAGTGGTGGCTCATGGGCCACTTTTGGCTTGAGGGGAGTAGGATTTGTGTGTGTGTTTGTGTGCACGTGCACATGTGCTTGTATGTCTCTCTGTTAGTTCAATTCAAACTGTTTGCCACAACAACATTAGCCATTAGAAAAATGATTATAACTCAGTGGAGCTAAAACGTGATGCAGTAGCTGAGAGTCATTTTCAACATACTTGTAGCAATATGTGCTAAATGCTAATGTGACTTCAGCTGTTGTCTTCTGTTCATGACCTTTAGCACGGTTCAGATGGACAGGCCAATCAAACAGCTGCATACAGATGAGCATGTTTACCCATATGGTTCACCAAAGAGCTGACAGAGCCAGATTTCTATTAGCTTAAAGGAGAAAGTGTTTATTTTTCCTCGGTCACGTTTAATTTAGCGTTACATTCAGACAAATCAGTTTGGGATTTGGGGTCCAATAAATTAATTCAAACTTTTTTTTAACCTGCTTCTGCCCCATGTGCTTCTTGTTGAGTAGCGTAGGTCTGTTGGAGGGTAACAGGAGGACCAGTGGGTGTGAAGACACAAACACACAAAGGTTGACCAGCATGAATCCATATTGACACATTGATCAGGGATTACTTACATTGACTGATCCATCAACCAGCCCCCATTTCTGTCATAGCCATGCAAAGCAGAACAAAAACAGACGGTTAAAATGTGCAGATTTCACAGATCTGTTAAACAGATTCTAATCCACAAAGACAGGGTTAGCTCACCTGTCCAGCTGTGTCACAAAGCTGCACTCTGACTGGTTTTTTATCAACCACAACCATCACTAAGGAAACAAAGAAGAACCCGACAGTGAGCTGTGTTGAAGTATTTTACTGACACTGGAGGGGAACTCAGCTAAAATGGGCAACAATTTGGTTGATTCATTTTAAAACCCTCAAGATGGTACTTTATTAAATCCTGTTATACTTTTACAAATTGGCCAATGTAGCTCATGTTAATATACAATAAAAAGTTAAATTAAATTGAACTTTATTGTCATTGTACTGATAAAAAATACAACGCAATGGCACTCAATGCAGCACCCTGTCTAAAAAATTTAAATTCTTCTAAAAAAAAAAAAAAAAAACCTCTAAATCTTATGTATTTTAAAATATGCCTCTTTAGAGCATATTCGATCTAAAATGAATTGAACTGAATAGAATTTGCACAGCTTATAATTAATTACGGTATTAATTTATTTTCAATCACCCCTGATATCGACAGGTTCTGTGTCCACAGAATAGCTTTTGTTCATTCCCCCCACCCCCCGATAAACAGTATTGTAATTAGGGATGGGGCCGATCCGATCCAGTATCGGTATTGGTATCCGATACCAGCATTATTTAAGTATCGGGTATCGGATCAAACCTGCCGATACTTTTCCGATCCAGCTTCAAAGAGCACTTGTGTTCAATCACATTCTGTGACTGCCCTTTTTAACATTGTGTGAGATAAACCCAATGAAGACACTCTTAAGCCTTACAATAGGGGGTTCCCTATTGTAAGGCTTAAGAGTGTCTTCATTGGGTTTATCTCACACAATGTTAAAATGAATAGTTTGGGTGCAAAAGTTTCATTATACAGAGTCAAATACCTGAACAGTATCGGATCGGGAAAGTATCGGTATCGGTCGATACTGAGTTAATAAGTATCGGTATCGGATCGGAAGTGAGAAATGTGGATCGGTGCATCCCTAATTGTAATGTAACGAAGTAGAAATACTTCATTACTGTACTTAAGTAGAATTTTGACATATTTTTACTTTGTTATTTACATTTCTAGCGAGTTTCACTTTTACTTCACTTAATAAAATGTGTACTTTTGCCTCAACACATTTCCCTTAACCATATTGGTTACTAGTTACTACAATTTAAAATTAGAAGAGATCTGATTGGGCAATGCCTGTTTGTTCTTCCAGTCTGTGACTTCATGCGGCTCCTTCTATCTCCCTCACTGACACTCTCAATCACAAACCCAGCCCCTCCTCCACCGCTTATGTGAAAACTGCAGCTCCCGCTGTTAACAAGAATATTCGTGTAAGCTCTGCCCTTTAAGCCACGCCCTAGATTTTTTCAATGAGACAACATGTCTTTCAAACGACCTTCAAGAAAAAGAGAAAGAAAAAAGAAAATGCACAGGATGTGATTTGGCTTCATCCTGGTGGCGTACAAGCACCCCCTCTGTGAGGCGTGCTTTGGAGTCCAACACGAACAGCAGGCCGTGGTTCAACCGCGTCCTCAGCCTGCCAGCTCCTGACGGAAGAGGAGAAGGAGCTCCGGTTTGACTTCCCCTGTCCACGTGGCACCGGAGGCTCGACCGAAGGTGGACGCTCCGCCCAGCCTGTGGTGAGCAACTGGCGGTCTACGCGTCCACGGGGGTAGCTAGTGCGGCCGGCATGTTCCTCCCGAAGGTTCAGACACAGTTTCGCCTTTCCTCCACTTGCGGAGATGACTAGCTGCTGTGTCGCCCCACTTCTTTGAAGTGTACGGGGCCGGCCTTACCCCCCCCCCCGATGGAGAAGTCGTGGCGATGGGCCCAGCCCAGCTGAAGAACCACAGCGCCCCTCCAGCCTCTGACACGGCATCGTCCAGCAGTCGAGCGCCGTCTCCTGAGGACGCAGGACGTGCAGGGTCTCCCCTCTTGCTGCTCCACGCGCTCCAGGACTTCATCAGGTGGGCCGCGCGCACGGGCTGGAGGTCCCTGAAGTCATCACTCTGGCCTCACCCTCCGCGCAGACGACGAGCAGGACAGCAGTGCGCTCTCCTCTCGCTGCTCCACACAGGGGTGCGGGCTGAAGGTCCCTGAACGTACCATTCATGCCGGTTACCCACTGCACAACTCGAAACGCGCCTGCCGTCCCCTTTTGGCCGCTGGTCACGGTCCCACTGAACCACTGAACACCGTCTGATGACGTACACTAGGGGGTAGCAGAGGGAGGGGTCTCTGGCTTGTTTTCCGGGTTCAGTTGTTGTGTAAACTGCACCTCCGACGGTCTTCGATGAGATTAAAACTTTTTTTTATGTTTGGGGTGATCTACACTGGAGAGGACAGCAGCCTGTCAGCAGCAACTGTAAAAATGTCACGTTTCTTACCGGAGTTTGGTTCCAATTCCTGGAGGCTGGATCCGGTAAGTTTAAAAAGTAAAAAAAAAGTCCCGTTGTGGTTGTGTAATCAGATAGCAGAGGCTCTCTCGACTGTTTGCTGGACGCGTCGAGAAGCCAGAGATCGAATTTTATGGCGTTGGCAGTTCGACGCCGACGCGCGCGTGCGTGTGCAGGCTGCCCCCGCGCCGCTTCGATCACTTGAATCGCGCCGCTTCCTTGTTCGCCGTCACTCCACGCGTCTCCTCCATAGACTTTGAATGTAAACCGGCCGCTTCGGCCGCTCGACAAAGGGGGCAGTGGGTAACAGGCATCAGGCTTTATCCTCGCTGCTGGCAGGAGGATTCGCAGCTAAAAAACAACGGCCAGAGGAACCGACCTGGCCCAGCTTTCAGACGTGGACTCCCCACGGCAGACCGCGGACACGAACCACTGGCATCACGAGCCCCGTGTCATCTTGCGCTCCCAGGCTTCTCTGCTGTTACACCGCTGCAGCTCAGCTGGTCAGCTCTTAGCTCTGAGGTTTACACTGAGATCAGTTAAACATGTTGGGAGACGAGTTTTCATGCAGCACCCAGCTCCACCAGGCTTCAGGACAAGATTCACATGTTCCTCTCAGGTCGGTGCGGGGGATATTAATATTGTATTGCTTTTTGGCGCTCAGCACCTGGTGCGAGCCAAACACAACATGACCGAAGCTGTTATCAACGAGCTTATGCACAGTGCTCACAATGAGAGTAGCTGAAACTTTCCTCATTGATGGTGTGAGCAGAAATCTGATTTAAGCCCCATTACGTCAGAGGGACTATTTTGGGGCTCACTATCAGTGTTTGTACAACTTCATTCATCCTCAAAGACGACCGAGCAGATGCGCATCCATTTTGTCTTTTTCCCTGGGCAGACCCGCTCTACCCGCGGTCTGCGCGCCATGAGAACAGACTAGAGCTCCAGCAGCAGCAACAGTGACGCTCTTCAGCAGCTACGAGCACCAGGACGAGAAGAGACCAGCACATGTCAGTGCGCTACAGATTTGTGTGATATCAGTACGTGTTTTGAGCATAATAAAGAAACTGTCATGAAAAACAGTATTTTTCATTCAAACATGCTGAACTCCCCCATCCCGGGGCATGGGGCGGCCGTGGTGTAGTGGTAATGGCAGTCGACCCCTGATCGGAAGGTTGGAGGTTCGAATCCCGCATCTGCCCACCATGTGTCGTTGTGTCCCTGGGCAAGACACTTAACCCCGAGTTGCTCCCGGTAGGTCTGGATGGCGCCTTGCAAGGCAGGCTACCACTACCGGTGTATGAATGTCTGAATGAATGGGTGGATGGCTGGTATTGTAAAGCGCTTTGGGGCTCCTCACAGGGGGCTGGAAAGCGCTATATAAATAAGCTCCATTTACCATTTACCATGTTAACACATTTCCTGACATGGTAAGGAATTTGACACCAGGTTATCTGTCAGAGTTAAACAGAAAGTGTATATTTCCATTGTGTTCAAACAGAGAGCCAGGCTGCTGCAGGTGCAGAGACCTCTCTGTGAACCCTCCAGCCCCGCCTCCCCACACGAGGGTGGGGAGGCTGCTCGCACCGTGTCATCAGACACAGAGCCAGGACTGTGTAGAGTGTCAGACAAATTGTTGTTACTGCTCTCAAACTCTGTTAAAATCACATGAGCCTGGTCTGAGAACAGATGTTTTTAGCCAGGACTTTTTTAGTCTCTTCCTCTCACAAGCCAGACAGAGTCCGGTAAAACCACCGACCCGTCACGAGGCAACGTTTGTCAGACCTGCACGAGTTAACTGGGCTCAGTGCAGCAGGGGTCATGAGAAGAGCCTCCTATGGGCCAATGTGGACTCTGTCCACTAGGCGGCGGTAGAGGACAGGCTATCTCTCTGGTGCAGCAGAACGTTTTGTTAAATTACAGCGCAGTCTGGCTTCAGACCTGCTCTCTATCTGGTTGAGACGTCTATTCGCAACAATTACACTCTGCAGTTTGGAGAGACACCGCACTGGTTCAGTGGAGTTTCTGAAGACAGAACATCTTCAGCATAGGGCGCGGCGTTGTAGCTTGGAACTACAGGAACTGTTAGCGAAATACGTCATTTCCGAAGTCCCCCTCGGGCGAGGACGGAACCGGCTTCTATTGAAAATACTTTGTTTCCAAAGAATCAAGCAGACTCAGGCAGTTTTTGGATTTGTCGATTTTCAACAAACTTATCACGTGAGTCGTCTCTTCCATATGCTGACAATAAAACGTATTTTTCAAGTACGTGACACGGAGATGGGTTAGTCTCAATCGATCGCAGAGACGCATTTTCCACATTCCAATCATAAACAAACACGAGGAATTCCTCAGGTTTGCTTTCAAGAGGTTTGCTATCAGCACGACTGCATCACGTCTGTACGCTCTCGCTCCCCGCACCTCCACGAAGGTTATCGGGCGGTTATCGGGCAGTGTTTAACCGTTGCTCAAGGTGCATGTAAATTCTGTTTTTTACTCGGCTCGAGGATCGATTGCTTTCGTCTCGCTCCTAGAGGAAGTGGAAGCTCTGACGTGAATAAAATGTCCCACTTGGTTTTTCGCCATAAACTAGGAAAACAGCTATGTTACTCCAGTCCATAAAGTATTTTTCTGGGATGATCCTCTGCTCCACGGAACAGAGGAGAGAGCAACTGACGTAACTTCTTCAGCACGTCAGCCTCACGCAGGTCAGTTCCAACGTTATAAATAATGAGATTATCAGAATGATGGCTGCCGCTCACGTAGTAGTGAAATTAAATTTACTACACATGCACCGTTTTTCAGAGATAGTTTTTACGTCAGAAAATCGACCCAGCACTCCACGAATGGCTCCGGGTCACGGTTTCTCCATCACTGAGAATGGACCTGTATGGAAAGCTCTTTTAACATAAAATCGTATAGTCTGACTACCCGTCATTACATTCTAGATATCAAAGAATGACTTTCGACCAGTCACATTACTGTTGACTAGTCAGAATGTTTATTTGAGATGGACCTGGTCTTTAGGGGGAATCCCAGGACCTTTACCAGAGCCCCTGTGCAAAGTGACGTCAGTCAAACAGACTAGTCCTTTTTCTGGATGGGATGGCTCTGCCTGACACAGTCAGTATGGGGGGGAGGGGCGTGGCCGCCAGGTAGTCTCCTCACATAAACGTTCTGGAGCTGTGACAGTACACAATGTCTTGAAACACTAGACGTCACGTGCATAAATCACCAGGGCATCTGCGTTTAGCCTAGTTTTGCATTCAACCTTTATTTAGTCAGGTAAATCTCATTGAGCCTCGTGGACTCATTACAAGAGCGACCTACTAGCAGTTGTTCAACAACTGTTCAGCAGTTGCTGATCACAGCCAGAATTCTGATCTGCTGGATGCATACACACACTGGATATCGCTGCGGGTGGCTTTTCATCCACTGGCGTGCTAGATTGACCACTCGGGAGAATGCTCAGTGCCCACTGTTCTTCTCCTGAAGCCCCCAGGACAACCCCCACTGGGGTGGACACATTTGTACACAAACCGTGGCCCTAAAACACTGTTTTGTGGTTTTTCCTCCAGTCCAGCTGCTGCCGGAGCTACTGGAAAGGGTGAGGGAGGTGGCGTTATCAGTGATTCTGGTTATCAGAATGATGGCACGAGGCATGTTAACACATTTCCTGACATAGTAAGGAATTTGACAACAGGTTATCTGTCAGAGTTAAACAGAAAGTGTATATTTCCATTGTGTTCAAACAGAGAGCCAGGCTGCTGCAGGTGCAGAGACCTCTCTGTGAACTCTCCAGCCCCGCCTCCCCACACGAGGGTGGGGAGACGGGCATGTTCCTATGTGAGTATCCCATGTGATCACCTGGTAGATGGCAATAGCCAGTCAGTGATGAAGAAAGGTCAGGGAGGCTGTGTACAACCCTTTCGTTGTACACAACCTACATTCAGTGATTAATTTTTAATCGGGGTACACTTGAACGCACCATGGTTCCGGTGCTACAGCAATAAAGAGTTTCCCTGTAATAAATCAACATCTACTGGTCTGGTTGCTGAGCGTGAACGTTTAGAAAGTCTTGAATTTTTCTAAAAGACGTTTTATGCACTACCCTGCGAGCGTGTGCAAAGTGTTTACGTGTCAAATGGGCTGCTTGTCAGCGATGGTGCCTGGGAAGACAGTTGGACCCATCTTCTTTTTCTCTGGGTTCCATCTTTCCATATTTACAGTTATGGCTGGTCAGAATTTAGCCTGCATCACGGTTAAAACTTATGCTGCAGTGATGTCTTCTTGCCACGGGGGATTCAACGATAGAACAGGTTTTAATCATCCCGTGTTAAAATGTTTTTCTGAAAGGTGCTCGTCGTCTTAGTCCGATTCACGCACCTTAGTCACACAATGGGACCTAGTTACTGTGCTGAGTTCACTAACTAGGGATCCATTTGACCCATTTAGACCAGATGGAATTAAAGTTGTTATCCTTAAAACAGCTCTGTTGCCGGTTCTGACTTTGGCTAAGGAGTAAATGACTTGTCTGTTTCTCCTTCTCTTTAAAGGAGAAAGAATGATTAAAAGGGAAGGGAGTTCAGTTGAACTTAGACCAAACCCCGCTTTTAGTCTTAAAAGCTTGACGTGTTCATTCAAGGTTAGAATCATTACATTGAATGGCCTTGTTTCCTCCTCTCATTAGTGCAGAGGAAGAACGCCTACATTTGTCTTGTTCGGTACGGGCACTAAAGAGTTATGTGACACGCACTACTGCAATGCTTAAATCTGATAAGCTTTTTGTGCTTCTCAGAGGACAATCTCAGGGTCAACCTTGACCTATCAGCAGTTGTCACATTAGCTATTTGAGGCCATTTCTCTGGCATACAGCTTCCTGGCCTCCAGCCTCCTGAATGAATAAGAGTTCACTTCTCTAGAGGGATTGCAGTTCCACAGCCCTGCACGGAGGTCTTCTGTGCATGACATCTGCTCAGGCGGTATCTTGGTCGTCAGCGACTCCCTTTATCCGTTTTTTGTTTACAAAACGTTTCCAGCTCCTCCCTGACACATTATGTTCTCAGGGTTGTAGCAGAGTGATTGTCTTTCATTATCAATAGACTTATTGATGAATAACACAGTTGTATCTGCCTTGTTGATTCTGATTATGAATTCATAGTCGTTCATTTATCATTAGATGATGAGGTTTGTCCACCTGCTATATTATGCACCTTCTTGTCTCAACTGATGGTGCATCTTCATGCTTATTGAGGTGTGGTGGTTGCCTGAGTGTGTTATGGTTTCCAATCAGACCCAGTGAGGCATGGACCATATCCTACACCACCTTTAATCCAATAGGCGTAGCTTAAAGGGCGGAGCTTACACAAATATAGAACGTTGGTTACGTATTGTAATCCTAGATTCTATGAGTGTAAGCGTAGCCCTTTAAACATTGGGGCCTCCCTGGCTCTCATTTGGCTAAATTTTTTTTGCCTTTTTGGGAGCAGTCTCTCGATCAATGGCCGCTTAAATAGTGACCGAGGTGTGGCCCACAGCAGGTGGGCGTGGACTACAAGTCTTCAGTGTTGGCGCGAAGCACACAGATTGAATCCAATATGCGTGGCTTAAAGGACTACGCTTACACTCATATAATCTAGGGTTACAATACGTAACCAACGATATCAGTCGTTACAATTGAGCTTTGTTGACCAGTGTTGCCAGATTGTCACTTGGACGGTTTTCATTCTCTATTTTGCAGGTAAAAATAGCTTTAGTCGGGTTAGGAAAATTTGGACGGATTTGGAGTCAGATCAGCGGTTTCTGAGATAACTTATTAAAGGGGACCACATATTCAAAATTCACTTTTTAATGTTTTTTTTACTCATCTTTGGGTATGTACTTCATAAAAAAACAGTCCTAGTGCCAAAAAAATGCACCCAGTGGTTTATTTACTCTAAGTATATTTATTTATCTTTGATAGAAACACTTCGTTTTCACTTCCTGCGGTTTGTGACGTCACAAACCGCAGCCACAACCCACAACCACAACCCACCCCAACCTTTGTCCCGCCCCGTCACCTAGCAACCCCTGGTGATGCTCCACCCACTTCAGTATGAAAGAGGTGATGGTTGTTTTTCCTTATTTCATGTCAGCACAATGGCTAAAAATGTCAGAGTCTAGCCAGCTAACGTGAGCGTTGCGAAGATTCTCTAACCCTCCTGGCCCAGATAATGGCATAGTTTTCAGATGGGAGTCTTGAATGAACAGCGATGCAGCATGTTGCAGTGTGTGTGTGTGTGTGTTGGTTTATGTGTCATAGCAGGCCAGACTACGTACCGCTAAACCACATTAACAAACCTGTGTGTGTGTATGTGTGTGTGTGTGTGTGCGCACGCTGATCGAGGGAGACAGCCCCGCTGAGTGTGTGTGTGTGTCCGTTGCGAGTGACATCCGCTCCCTCCAGCGCGCACGCACAGGGGGAGGGAGGGAGACATCAGGGGAGTTGTACATTTATTACAGAGGAAAAATAAAAAATGACACGACAACTTGTACACGTCTGATCTGTCCCACAATAAATATGTCGCGGTCCAGTTCAGCTCAGCAATACAGGGCTCTGGGTGTCGCGAGTTCAAAGTCAAAGTCAAAGTCAACTTTATTGTCAGATCTGCAATATGTACAGTGCAGGACATACACAGGACCGAAATTGCGTTTCTCTCAGTCCCTCGGTGCAACAGTAAACATCTAAACATTGAAACACTGAAACATATAATAATAGACATAAGCATAAAAATAGTAAAACTAACACTGTCCTGAGTTTTTTTGCATAGTGGTATAAAAAAAGAGTATAAAAAGTATAACTAAAATAAACTAAAGGTTTCTAGCATTGACATTTGCAAAGTGGCAAAGCAGCGTATGAGTCAATGTACACAGTATATGTATGAGGTAGTAGTTGATGTTGTTGTAGAGGCAAAAAGTGGCATATGCAGTAAGGCACATTGGGCATCCCTAAATAAGACCGTTCAGAGCACACTGTATATGTACCAGCAGTGGTGTAGATATTAGAGTAGTGTAAATAAATGTAAACAGTAGTAATTACATGTAAGCAGTAGTAATAAAAGTAAACAGTATTAATAAATGTAAACAGAGAATGTAAACAGTATTATGATTATAGGCAGTGATGTAATACAGACATTAGTGCAAGTATGAGAAGTAGTGCAAACTGTATGAGCACATGACCGAGAGTTTAGTGAAAACCCGTTTGGTGACACAGAGTCTAGTGTTAAAAACTTTGTGTTGAGTGATAATATGTGAGAAAGTTTTAGTGTTAAGGCCAGATATCCTCGTCTGCCTTTGGAGGGCGGAGTTAATGTAAACAGATCTTTGAAGGGCGTGGCAACGAGATCTCATTATCATAAACCAGTCGTTCAAAACGAAAGTTAAAAATGGCAGAATTAAAAAGGGTATAATTGATTATCTAAGAATTATTTTGTGTATTAAATTGAATGAACATTGTCTGGTAACCCCACAGACATACCATAACAATTTTAAAAACCTATCTGTGGTCTCCTGATGATGATTTCAAACAATCATTCATCATTATTTCCTAGCAAAGCTCCCCTGACCTTTCTTCATCACTGACTGGCTATTGTCATCTACCAGGTGATCACAGGGTGAGGCAGTTTCAGTAGACAGTACACCTTGAGCATGAACTTTCTTGACAGTACACCTCTGTAAGAGTGGCACTTACTGCAGCTCCAAGATGGCTGCCAATCATCCACAGCTGACGGCCATCCACCTGACGAACCCCACCTACACTTAAGGCTGCAGTCAGAGTCAGAGAATCTTTATTGTCATTCGCACCGCATGTGGTACATGTGATGAAATGAGATTATGTACACAGGGTCCCAATTACATCCAACAACAAAATGTGAGAGAAAAACAGTAATAACATCTAGGATATAACTAAGAAAAAACATCAACTAGAAATACACTAAGCCCTAATGTAATAGGGAAACATCATTACAAACAGCAGCACGAACATGAGTCTGTATGAGCAGATGGTCACAAATGAACACAGCAACAAGAAACAGATCAGCATCAGCATGATGTGATATTTTGCAGTGATTACTGTATTCTTATTGTTTATTTATTCATGCAGTGCTTTAAGTGGGCCGGAACTCACCGGTACCCAGTTCCGCCACTTCTAAAATTTAACCCTGAGAGTACCGGGACTTTTTTTAAACGTAAGGTGCGTTCCGGAACTTATTTTCGTCTTCTCCACTTGAAAGACCTGTGGCAGATTAGAATGCATCATTTCCCCCGACTGGATTTCAAGAAAGAGTAATGCATCTGTCGACAATAAAACATCTTTGGTGGAGCGCGTCCTTTTGACCAATCACAACCTCAGGATAGACAGGGGGAGGAGACGACAGCGACATCTGTAAAAAAAAATAAAAACAAACTCTGCAGCGCGACAGAGCGCGAGGGAAGCGGAAGTAACTCCTCCAACGTGTGGGTAAAGTTAATATTTTTATACATGCAGTGGAGTAACCATTGTTTAGTAAAATGGCATGTTGTGTTACAAATAAAACTAAATAAAAATTAACAAAATAACAGTCAATTGCACCCCTAAAGTCACTGTGATAAATTGTCACATTAATTTAATTATCTTTAATTTAATTAACTAGTTTTTACTGTTAGTAAGTAAGTTTTATTTATATAGCACATTTCACAGACATGAGAGTCACATAGTGCTTTACAAAAGGAAAAATAAAATCATAAAATCACAGAAGTACTATACAAAAAGGTAAAACATAACACACTCTAAAATCAATGTAAAAAATTAACCAAAAGCCTGTCTGAAGAGATAAGTCTTAGGAGCCAAGATGGTGTAGTGGCTAAGGCTTTTGACTTGGGACCCGAAGGACGCGGGTTCGCGCCCCGGCCACTACACACCTTGGGGTGTCTATGAGTGCACACCTAATTCTCCAGCTCCCCGAGCGCTGACTACGGCTGCTCGTTGCACCACCTGGTGGTGGTTGGGTTAAAGGCAGAAGACCAATTTCGTCTGTCAAGTATGGGAAACATACACAGATGACAAATGTGACAAATTATTAATTATTATTATTTTTTAATGCATCTGTTGACTCGGAGCAGTGTCATTGTTAGCAAAATGTTCTGCTGTATTTGACTTGCTGCTGTTGTTGGTTGTTGATTTTTTGGTTGACACAATCTTTCCTATTTATGTCCTCATTAAATTAGGTTAGTAAATGACTTTTACCTGAAGCATGTTAAAAAATTACAAAATCTTTCGGGGGGGGGGGGTTGGCGCAACGTTTGTCACCTTTTTCATCCCTTCTGAGTTTGCAGGTATGCATATTATTATGACATTAGGGAGGGTACCGGCACTTATTTTTTTCCACTTAAAGCACTGTATTCATGAGTCTAACAGCCTCAGGGTAGAAGCTGTTCCTCAGTCTAGTGGTTCTACATTTGATGCTCCTCAACCTCCGTCCTGAGGGGAGTGGGGCAAAGAGTGAGTGTGCTGGGTGAGTGGGGTCTTTCATGATGCAGGTGGCTCTTTTCCTGCATCTGGAGGTGTAAATGTCTGTGATGGTGGGGAGACTGACTCCAACAGACTTCTGTGCAGCCTTCACCACTCTCTGTAAAGCTTTTCTTTCTGCAGCTGTGCAGCCTCCATGCCACACGTTGATGCTGGAGCACAGGATGCTCTCCACTGCACACCTGTAGAAGGAGGTGAGGACTGAGCTGCTCAGACAAGCTCGTCTCAGCCGTCTGAGGAAGTAGAGTAAAGTTCTACTCTTCGCTGGAGCATTGATGCCTACTCATGGTATCTATGCTTCTAGCCAGTTTGTGAGTATTTTGAGAGACAATTAACTTATTTTTGTTGTATTCCCAGTCTTCGTGTCCATCTTGGCCCTGTCAAGATTCTCCTGGGTCCAGCTCTCTGCTCATTGTGTCTTGCCCTCCAACCACTTGCCTGCCTCATTCGCCCTCTGGGATTCATCTCAAGGAACTAAGGATTTCTCTGTGACGTTCATACTCCTACTTCATTTGTAAGGAAAATAACAAACAAGATCAATTTTCTTGGAAGAGCCTTTTGGTCAAAGCCTTTTCTGACAGTCTGTTTCATCTTCCAGGACGTCCAGAGGATCCCTGTACATATGTATATAGACTAGCACTGTAAATAATAAACACTGTTACTTTTGTACCTCTTTGTCTTGTGTCGTTCTGGGTCTCGTTACCAACTGGGTTCCCCAGGTCATAACAGTTAATGCTCCAGCCTAAACAAAACCCAGAACGAGACCATGAACGCACAAGCCTCCTCCTCGCAGGCCACAAGCAGTAATCAATTAGAGGAGATGATAAAACAAGTAAGGGGGCAACAAATTAAAACTCAATCTGATTTACAACAACTTGGAGGCATGTTTTTTTCTATAAAGCAAAGACTTGCTCCTTCTCCTCCCACAGCTCCTGCTGCCACTTTAGTTTCAAGTTCTCCCAACACCAGTTCTAGCAATAACTCTCCTTCTCGTGGGGCGGCCGTGGCATAGTGGTAAGGAGAGTCGTCTCCCGATCGGAAAGTTGGCGGTTCGACTCCCGGGACCCGCACCATGTGTTGTTGTGTCCTTGGGCAAGACACTTAACCCTGAGTTGCTCCCGGTAGGACTGGAAAGCACCTTGCATGGTAGTCTGCCGCCACCGGTTTATGAATGTGTGTAGCATTCAATATATGGTGTGTAGCATTCAATATATGTGTAGCACTTTGAGATTTTCAGTAATGAAAAGTGCGTTATAAATTGAATTAATTATTATTATTATTATTATTCTCCTCAACAGTTATTGGTAAAACTGTCTGAACTCTTCTCTCGCATTATGTGAAGGTTTTCTCATGCAGTGCAAACTCGCCTTCAAAGGGGCTCCTCAGCTCTACTCCACAGACATCTCTAAGATCACATACATCAGGGGTGCCCAACCTTTTTTGAACCAAGGGCTACTTTTGAAGTTGGCAGTTTGCCGAGGGCTACTCGTCCAGTCTCAGTATCAAAAAACATAATTTTTCATCTCTCTACTCCTCACTTCTTTAAAGTAAATAAAACAGAACGTAATGTGTTGCTAGTTTTATTTAATTAAAGTATTTTATCAAAGTAAAAGAACACAATATTTGAAAAGCACACCATATTTTTTAAAGAAACGAATAAACAACTGAACTGAACAATATAAAACTCACTCATTAACACACTGAACTATTTACAAAAAGTTACAAAGGTGCAGATTTACAAATCTCCAACAATTTCAAACCTCAATAAAACCTAAATATCAAAACTAGGCAGCTGCTCTGTGCAGCAGGATGGTGTGTCATCTGCAGGTGCTGAAGTCCCTCACTGGTCCAGAATGCTGGCTTCAAAGGGCCATTCAGAGTTCCACCTGGTTATAAGACAAGACACACACACACACATTAGGTACAGAAAATGAAGGGCACACCCAAACTGCAAAATAAATAAATAAATAACACTAGCTAGCTAACTAGTCTGGTCTAAAATTTAATAAAAAAACAACATACAGACACATTGTGACAAGTCTATAGGAGACAATTTTTATGCAAGCTGTATAAAATAAATGTGTCTCTACCTTAGTGGGACTTCTGACACTGAGAGGAGGAGGCCAGGGTCTCATAGGCAGGGCAGTATGAGGTGGTTGCGAGGCGCAGGCAGGTCTCCAGATGATCATCAGTCATTGTGGATCTGGTTTTGGACTTGATGATTTTCATGTGTGAAAAAGCAGACTCACACAGGTAGGTCGATCCAAAAAGTGCTGTTAAGTTCAAAGCACATCTTCGGATGTTAGGATACTTTTCTTCTGACAGCAGACTCCAGGGGCCTCATGTACAAAGACTTGCGTAGATTTCTTACTGAAAAGTCACGTACGGACAAATCCAGAAAAGTGTCCACGCACAAAAAAATCCAGATTTATCAAACTGTGCGTACACCGGAATCCACGCACATTCCTTATGTACAACACAATCAACGTGGAATTCAGCGCACATGAGAGAGTGGCCGACTCCGCCCTTGACACGCCTCCGTATGAATATGCAAAGTCATTCAAATATGCCATGCACGACAGGAATGTCGTCTCTGCTCCATTGCAAATCATGTCGGAACGTGGAAAAAAGAGGAACTTCACGGACTGTGAACAGAAATCACTTCTGAGTGAGGCAGAGAAGCACGGAAAAAGGCTTCATTCGGCACGCACAGTGCAAAACAAACCATCCACTTTTAAATAAGAAGTTGACCAAGCTGATCTAACATGCCTGTATAGCTTAGTGGCGAACGCGCCCGCCCTTCGTCCCAAAGGTCGTGAGATCGACTCCCGCTTGGTACAATGTTTTTTTTTTTCATTCCAGATTTAAAGACCACAGGAAAACTATTGAATGAAACAACAAGAAATAGAACAATACATGAAATGAAAGGAAGCAGACGATTTATTGTTTTGTAAATAGTTTTCATGTGTATTTCAATCTGGAACGAAAAAAAAAAGAAAAACGTTGTACCATGCGGGAGTCGATCTCACGACCTTTGGAACTAAAGGCAAGCGCTTTACCCACTGACCTAAACGTAGGCGTGTTAATACACCTTGGTTAACTTCTTATCTAAAGAAATTACATCTCATTGTTGTCAATATTGTTGCCACTATCTGGCGCATGCTTTTATATCCACTCATCTAATTGCGTCCATGTGGATGTAATAATCGTTAATCATGTGTGTTTGGTGGGATTTATGATTGTTTTCACATCGTGGACACGGTTTCACAGATCACCTGTAAGTGTCGCCAAAGGAACAATAACCACAGAAACGTGCGTACGCCAACAGGGGAGCAGCCGTGGATTTCTACGTGGATGCGCAGATATTCCCGTTCATATCAGATTTGATACATACGCCACTTTGCGTGGAAAGTGACGTGCGCAATGTTTTTGTGCGCACGCATGGTTGATACATGAGGCCCCAGAACTCTCCATTCACGCCAGGTGATGCTCTGGATTTGATCCCAATGTCATTTTGCAGAGTCAACACCTCATTTTCAACACCAGAGCTGTCCAGCTGAAACACGGACACCAGTTTGGACACAATGTCATCCACATCAACATTTCCAAAAGGATAACACATGTAGCTGGTAATAGGCTCGATGGAGGAAAAGTCAGTAAATCGTCTCTCAAATTCTGCTGAGATGCTCTGAACCTGCTTAGAATAGTGTGCACTGTCCAGTTGTGTGACCTCTTTCCCTTGGCGCTGTAGCTCTGCCTTCATGTGTGGGAAGTTTTGCAGGTCCCTGCGTTGCAGCCGACTTGTGAGCAGTTGCAGCCTGCTTTTGAAGGTGCTCACAGAACTGATCATGTGAATTATGTTTTTGTCCTTTCCCTGAAGCTCCAAATTCAGTTCATTGAGCAGGCTGGTGAGATCTGTGAGGAAGGCTAAATCCAAAAGCCACTGGGTGTCCTCGAGTTTTGAATGTCCACCATGACCTGACAGCTTCAGAAAATCCCTGATCTCAGGCAACAGCTCAATGAATCTGGCCAGAAATTTACCTCTGCTTAGCCACCTGACGTCCATGTGCAGCAGCAGGTCTGTGTGGTCTGCTCCTGCCTCCTCCAAGTGAGCCCGGAACAACCTCCTCTGCAGACTCCTGGCCCTTATAGAGCACACAGTTTTCATGGCAACATCCATCACTTCCTTCATGTTTAAAATCTTCCCACACAGGGCCTGTTGGTGTATGATGCAGTGATAGTTCAAAATGTCTGGGAAAGCATCATTCTGCTTGCAGAGTGCAACAAATCCACTGGTGTGACCGGTCATTGCTGGAGCACCATCAGTTGTTATTGAAATTAGTTTATAGAGGGGCAAGTTGCTTTTATTAACAAACTCCATAAACACATTAAAAATATCTTCTCCTCTTGTGTGTCCCTTCAAAGGCAAGATGGTGAGCAGCTCCTCTTTTGCACTCATGTCTGCAAAGGCCATTCTGATGAAAACACACAGCTGTGCTGTGTCCACCATGTCTGTTGACTCATCAAACTGAAGAGAGAAACACTCACATTGTTGCACGTTCTTTTTTAGCTGCTCCTCCACATCAAAAGCCATTCCCTCACATCGTCGTGTCACTGTTTGTCTGGACAACTGCATGTCTTTAATAGCAGCTACGATCTCACTTTTATTTTTAAAATCGTGAAAAAGTGCATCTGCAGCCTCAATAAACGCTTCTTTCATAACTTCTCCATCACTGAACGACTTCTTATGTTGAGCCAGGATGCGGCTAACACGGTAGGAGGCGATTGTAGCTGCCTTACCTTTCGTGCTGGGCCGAGTGAAGATCGATTGCTGTGCTGCAAGCTTGTGTTTTAGCTCCCGCACTTTGTGAGTCCGTAAAGAACTTTTAGGAGGGAAATCTGCATCAAAACGTTTGTGCATCGTCTTGAAATGCCGCTCCAAGTTGCACTTTTTGGGCAAGGCAACGCTCGAATTACAGATGAGGCAAATAGACTTTGAATTAGAATAAACAAAAAAATAATCCTCCTCCCATTCTGTGTGAAAATAGTAAGTTTTCGTTTGCTTCTTCGCTAGTTTTCCTTCCATGTTTTCTGCGTACTGACATTCACTCTTCAGCGGTCTCACTGCTGTCTTAAAGTCTCGTCAGTCATCGCGAGACTGTGTCTGTGAGCATACAAGATGGGGAGGGCTGAGGAAAGCGTTGGTGCGCATTGGCATATAGTCATTCCTCCCTCCACCCCTTCTGCCGGAGTTAGAATGAAGCTGAGCAGCGGCCACCACTTCTGCCGGAGTTAGAATGAAGCTTAGCAGCGGACATTTCACCTTGTTAACAGCTGAGAGCCGGCTCGTCAGCTGTTAGAGCAAGGTTGAGCTTCGCGGGCAACTGGGAACCAGCTGGCGGGCGACCGGTCGCCCGCGAGCGACTGGTNTGTGTGTCTGTGTGTGTGACTTGACACTTCTGATCTGTATGGTGGATTTGCCCCCAAATAAAAAAAATGTTAGGCTACATTTTTGAGGACATCTGTTGCTCCAACCTATTTTAGCTCTTAGTCTTTTTACCTGATGACCCACTTTAGCTGAATTCCCCTACAAGCTCTGTTCAAACATTCAGATCAGAAAGACGCGCGATGAGCCAAGGTGCGAACAATCTGTGCGTAAAGCTCAAGATCAGCTGGCTCGTGTTAGACATTACCAGTGAAGTTGTCCAGCGCTGTGGGAACATATTCTGTTGGGTATCCATTGGTGGTGTAGCTGACGATGAGGCTGGTTTTCCCCACCGCTCCGTCTCCGACCAGAACACAGCTCACCCTGCGCTCAGGAGCGGAGCCGGACCGCCGGCGCCCCCGGCTCACAGGAAAGTCCCGGTTCTTGAAGCGCTGAGGCGGGACCTGCGGACGGTCTGATCCGCCGAACGGGTCCGACACACGGCTGGGCTTCTGCTTCCCGAGCTCCGGAGGCAGCATGCCTCTGGCTGCAGACACAACCGCGTTTTATGCGTGACGTTCATATGCGCTGCGGAGCCCCCGCTGCTGGCTCCATGAATCTTGCTGCTGTTTTGGTGTCTCAGCTGCAAACCTCGGGAGCTAAACGGTCTTCAGTCCTGTTTCCTGAGTAGTGTAGTCTCTCTGCACAACGGGAGCTCCTGATTGGCATTCTCCTTGCATCTGTCGACCAAATAAGAGGCTTACCAAGCCGGTACCATACGAAGCTCCAAGGCTTTCCAAGGGAAATCATACAAGCTAAAGCTTACTGAAATCCTTTATCCCTCAGATGGAAATATCTCACCTTCTTTACCTGTTAAATAATTGGAACTTCAGTTTTAACCTTCACATAGTGGCTCTTTTTTAAACAAAATTTAGACACTTTATTTTTCTGTGTGCATTTTATTTTCTTGTTTATTTATGTCCATTAACTGTTACAACAACCAGATGATTTTTTTATTGTATTTATTTATTCATTTATTGTAAATCAGGGGTCTGCAACCTTTTCGATCAAGAGCCATTTTACGCCTTCGTTCACTAACATAAAAGTATTCAGAGCCGCAACAACCTGCTACAACTGTGATTATCAACTGGTGGCCCATGGGCCACTTTAAGTTTGTTGGAGGTGCTTTTGTAGTCAGTAGGGGTGAAATTATAAATATAAAAAATATCTAATAATTTATATTTTTTACAATTTAAGACAAACGATAAGACCAGATTCTTGTAGGAGGGTGGAGGGTGTAGTTTTTTAATTGATAAAAACTATGACCTATGCAGACGTTTGTATTTTTTTAACTGTGGAAAATTAATTAACTATAGAAATAAAGCATAAAGTTAAAGTGAGTACGGTATGTTTTACTCCTTGTACATGTTCCAACAAAAGAAATGACAGGAAAACTGCTAAAACTAGTCCTTTTTTGTTGTTTGTATAACAAGCAATAAAACTCAGTTTTATTGTAGTTTTTTTATCAAAGCTTGAAAGAGTCGCTGCAGAGGGACCAAAGAGCCACATGTGGCTCCAGAGCCGCAGGTTGCAGACCCCTGCTGTAAATTATGGGACTATGGCAAGCCCTTTTAACATAAAATCAGTTTCACGTCACTTACATTCCAGATATCTGAAATTGATTTATGACTAGTCATATTAGTTATTTAAGATATCTTGAATTCAGAACAAGCGTTCAATACAAAAACAACTGGACTTTATTTGTTACAGAAACCGTTTCACCCTCTATCCAAAGGGCTTTTTCAATCTCCCCACATGAAATACCTGTTGTGAACTAACCACAGCCACTGAATCTGCGATTAGGAACAACAACTTGACAGGAACAGATGCAGAACAACTCCGAATGAAAATATCAGCTACCCTCTCCAGTGCCAAACTGCCTCCTTCAAATCTTACACCACAGGAAAGGAAAGCTATCATCATTAATATTTTCCCCTTTTCTTCCAGGAACCCTGACTTCCTTTACCCCAGCACTGTAAATAAACTCACTTAACTGATTACCTGTGTCTGTGATCCTTCTCAGCTTTGGTCTGAATTTGAGTACGTTTTCAGTAATTATTTACTACAAAGACCTGGAATTTAGAACGGGAAAGAGCATCCGCGAGGAGGTTAGAGTGCCCCGGGACATGGCGAGCGGACAAGATGAAGTTATTTGTAACAGACTGCCAGGTGATGCGGCGGACGTAGGGTATAATTGGTTTGATGGAGGAGCAGCCTTTATTGATGGCCCGACCATGGCAAGAATATCGCATAAGGCAGAAATGCGTTTCCTCCTCCAGAAACCACCCCAGAGGCAGTAGGCCATGGCTATGGGGATAATTTCATAGAAGGCAGAAGACTCTGTCTGGGGAAATTAAGGGGGGCACTTGCCCGCAAACCAACGGCCCTGGGAAAAAAAAAAAAACTTGGCCTGAGGATGGGGCAATGTCCGTGAAAAACTGTAAGGAATCGGCTGACTGGATGATGTTGTCGTAGAAGAAGGAGATACCGTTCCATTCGGACAGCAATTTGGACCAGAAAGCCAAATCGGAGTGACAACCGTTGTCCAGAGAGACGAGATCTCCTAAGGAAGGGAACGAGTTCGCTAGGTTGGGCAGGCAGGAAATAAAAGAACGACCTTAGGGAATGATATGGATCGTGAAATTAAGGTAGCCAAGCAGAGAGAGGAGCTGGCGTTTTGAGATGGACACGGCGGATGCATAAGCCTGAGAAAACTCCTGGATGCAAGTGTAATAAAATAGAAGAAGATCAGTTTGCTGACTTATATACTGTAGATGTAAATTTGAGCAGAGTTTTGACTGACACAAAATTATCATCAATAATTCACGGGTTCTCATCTTTTTCAGATTAATACCAATAATTCTATGACTCAGTGATGAAATGTAAAGACATGAAATGTCAATTTATGAACTGAATCATTTAATTAACAAATCAGTAAATTACAATTCAACATATTTACATGATTGATCGATTTCCTATAAATTAACTTCAGCACAGATGAAATCACGCGTCCGTAACTTCTAGGAAACAACAGAATAAAGTTATGGGTCTTACATTAACTTATCTGCGGCAAAACTTAAAGTTTTTACTTTTAGAAATAAAGTTTAAGGAGAAAGTTTAGGAGGAAGAAAATGGAGGTTGAAAGGAAATGGTTGAAGTCTTATCTTGAGATATTTTAACCAGAGACAGCACATCCTCTGCTCGGGTTTGGCTGGACTTCCGTACCGTGATGAACAACGACTTTCACCTTTGTGAAGATTTTCTTGTCTCGACTCTAGTAAATTAGTCAAGCCATACGCGCACGTCCTGAGGCGTTTTACAGGCGACACACGTCCATCTTGCCACGGTCTCGTGAGGCCCGCTTCTGCCTCACAGAGTAATACCCTCAGCTCCGGTTTGGTTTTCAAGATAAAAACTTCCAGAAAGAGTTCACAGCTTGGAGCTGTAACACCCGAATGGTTCACAGCTGATGTGCTGTTTGAACCTTGCTTAAAACACGGACCCTTGACTCATGGTCGGACGTCCACAGTTTCCAAAAGAAAGTTCACATCTCCACTTCCTCAAACTGCACATTCCAGCAAAAACTTAGAACTTTTAAGAAAGTGACTTTTCCTTCTCCGATTGGTTCAGATGAACCAGTGGAAGGGAGTTGGAGTGTATGATGGTCACTCGGATAGAAGAGAAGATTTGCAGGTGTCAAAAACAGAGAATCTGTTTTTGAGAGTAGAGGGATTTGTTTTCAGAAAAAGGAGACAGACGACAAGTTTAGTCTACAACTTTTCCCTCTGTCCTTAAACATTTCAAACAAATACTAACAGATTATTCAGTCTTGTTCTTCTGAATAGAACACACAGTTTGACTCATTATATGAAGAAGTTATCAACGCCTTAACAGCATAAACCATGATCAATACAGTATATTGAAGTTATTGGGCGGCCGTGGCGTAGTGGTAATGGCAGTCGTCCCCCGATCGGAAGGTTGGCGGTTCGAATCCCGGTTCCCCACACCATGCGTCGTTGTGTCCTTGGGCAAGACACTTAACCCCACGTTGCTCCCGGTAGGACTGGAAAGCACCTTGCATGGTAGTCTGCCGCTACCGGTGTATGAATGTGTGTAGCATTCAATGTGTGTAGCACTTTGAGATTTTCACTAATGAAAAGTGCGTTATAAATGGAATTTATTATTATTATTATTATTATTATTATTATTATTATTATTATTATTATTATTGTGTTGATTAATTCTGAATTAACACAAATTAAAGAAAGTCTCTTCTTATTTGTGTCTCTTAATTCAACTAAACTGGAATAAAACTGTCATTTTGTCATTCACTGTGGGTTTTCAGAGAAAAGGTGATTCACTTGAAAGTTTCAGTGAAAAAGTGAATTCAGGTGTTTTCACCAAAATTCAGAGACACAGTCTGTTCTACTACACATGCGAGCTTATCCTCTGGAAGAGAAGCCATCATCATGTCTGAGTCCAGAGTGATCCCTAAGAAATCTAATCAGGTAGTGGGACTCTCGATCTTCTCGTCGGATAAGGGAACACCCACGCGGAGAAAGAGCTGGTGGAGCATGGCAAGAGAGGGCCCTAGGAACGGAGAAGGGGGGTCTACTAAAAGGAAGTCGTCGAGCAGATGCAAGACAGCCCAGGCCGCTGCAAATTATGACATCAGCAGCCTTAAAAAGGAGCTACTTGTAGCTCTCCGAGAGGACTTTACAGCTACACTTAAAGCAGAGTTTCATGCTGTTCTTGGTGAAAGTGCTATTGAGAGACGTGTAAAATCATCTGGTCTCTCTGTACATAATCAGGCATACAAAGAACATCAGAAAGCGTACGCCTATTCTCTTAAAGAAGCACGCTCCAGATATTATTCCAACATCATCAACACCTGCCCTGGAAACTCTAAACAGCTCTTCACCACAATATCTCATCTGCTTAATCCCATTAAACAAACTCCTGAGGAATCTGTTCAAAAATGCAACCTGTTCCTCTCATTCTTTAAAGTGCGACTAAACCCAAAATTAACTTTTTTTAGCTGATAAACTCCCTAGAATGTGTTTAAAATATTATCTAGCACTATGGCTGTGTTTATTTTCACATAATTGTGCATATCTGTGTAAATTGGCAATATTTGGCAATATTTGGTCTAAAACTGTGTTTACGGTAGTCCTTTGGGTTGAACAGAGGTTATTGCACCTTAATTTTCATATTGGTCAGGACTGTTCACTCTGATGTGTCTTGTACACTCTGATGTCACAAAGGTGGTTCAAGCAGAGCCAATCCCCTGCAGAGATGAGAAGTGCATACCTTATATGGAAGTGCTGCATTTCACTCCTGACAAGCGGTTTTATTTTTCTTTTCATTTTCATTTTTTTAGGCCTTTGGTTTTGGATGGAATGGGTGGAATAGATAAATACATCTACATGTTTATTCTTTGTTGTTGCTTGGTGTATGTTGTTGGCTAGAGGTTTAATTTGTTTTAGGTTGTTGCAGGTGGAGGCGTGAACAAAAGCACAACTCTACCTCCACCCCTCCTTGTCTCTCGACACGCCCATTTTCAGGGAGATTTTGGAAGGAGGAGTTACCGATCCACAGGGTGTGGAGTTGCTCTTTAAAAACAAAGTTGACTCTGTATCAGATCTCAGCTCCACAGCTTCCCTGATCTTCGTTTGCCATCTGTCTGCATTCTGGGTCCCTGAGCAGCTTTGATGAAGTTGTTCAGAGTGAGGTGGAGTCCATCATCAAGAAAATGAAGCCTTCATCCTGCGCCCTGGATCCCTTCCCCTCATCTCTCATAAAATCCAATCATTCTGCAATTAGCCCATTAATCACACAAATAATAAACAAGTCTCTACAATCTGGTCATGTTCCACTGCCTCTAAAAACTGCCATCATTAGGCCTCTTCTGAAAAAATCTAATTTGGATCCCGACATTTTTTCTAATTACCGCCCAATTTCCCACCTCCCATTTCTGTCTAAAGTGCTGGAAAAAGCAGTTGCTGCTCAGCTGCAGGACCACCTACAGCAACACTCTCTGTATGAGAAGTTCCAGTCTGGATTCAGAGCAGCTCACAGTACTGAGACTGCATTGCTGAGAGTAACAAATGATGTCCTCATGGCTGCTGACACTGGTTCTCCCTCCATCCTTGTCCTCCTTGACCTCACTGCAGCTTTCGACACTGTGGACTAGGGATGCACCGATCTACATTTCGCACTTCCGATCCGATATCGATACTTTAAAACTGGGTATCGATCGATACTGATTCTTTCCCGATCCGATACCGTACAAGTATACAACTGTGTATAATGAAGATTTTGAACTAAGAACTTTTATTTCAACACAGTGTGAGACATCCAATGAAGACTCTCTGAGCCTAACCACAGGAACCTCACAAATTTTAGCATTTAACAGGAGGCATGTCTTCACCCCACATGTCCTTCTTACTCATGGTTTAGTTGAAAAAACTTAAAAAAAAATGCTAAGCATGATGGGAAATACAACACAGCCACTCCCTTAAAGAGCAACTCCACACCCTGTGGATCGGTAACTCCTCCTTCCAAAATCTCCCTGAAAATGGGCGTGTCGAGAGACAAGGAAGGGTGGAGGTAGAGTTGTGCTTTTGTTCACGCCTCCACCTGCAACAACCTAAAACAAATTAAACCTCTAGCCAACAACATACACCAAGCAACAACAAAGAATAAACATGTAGATGTATTTATCTATTCCACCCATTCCATCCAAAACCAAAGGCCTAAAACAATGAAAATGAAAAGAAAAATAAAACCGCTTGTCAGGAGTGAAATGCAGCACTTCCATATAAGGTATGCACTTCTCATCTCTGCAGGGGATTGGCTCTGCTTGAACCACCTGTGTGACATCACACATGAGCAGACATGTCACACATGAGCGTTTGCACAAATAAGAAAATTAAGGTGTAATCCACCAGTTCAACCCATAGAACTACCGTAAACACATTTTTAGACCAAATATTGCCAAATATTGCCAATTTACACAGATATGCACAATTATGTGAGAATAAACACAGCCATAGTGCTAGATAACATTTTAAACACATTCTAGGGAGTTTATCAGCTAAAAAAAGTTAATTTTGGGTTTAGTCGCACTTTAACCAGTAAGGCAGTGGATTTTGTTGTATTTCCCATCATGCTTAGCATTTTTTTAGTTTTCAAAACTAAAATACTGCTAAGCATTATGAGAAAGAGAACAAAATCCACTGCCTTACTGGTTAAGGGAGTGGCTGTGTTGTATTTCCCATCATGCTTAGCGTTTTTTTAGTTTTTCCAACTGAACCATGAGTAAGAAGGACGTGTGGGGTGAGGACATGCCTCCTGTTAGCTGCTAAAGTTTAGGTTTTTCCTGTTGTGAGGCCCAAAGTGTCATCATTGGGTTTAACTCACACACTGTTAAAGCAGTCACAGCTTGTGATTGAACATAAATACTCTTTGAAACTGGATCGGAAAATATCAGCAGGTTGGAATCGATACCAGATACTGAAACTATGCTGGTATCGGATACCGATACTAGATCGGATCGGTCCCATCCCTACTGTGGACCATGGTGTCCTTCTCCACCATCTTCATTTGGAGGTCGGTCTTTGTGACACTGTCCTGGACTGGTTCAAATCTTTCCTCTCCAATAGGCTGGAATGTGTTAGTCTTGGCAACGTCACTTCCCAGACAGTCGTTGTCTCCTGTGGTGTCCCTCAATGGTCAGTTCTGGGGCCCCTGCTGTTTTCCCTTTACATGCTGGCTTTAGGTCAAATTATTAATCAGTTCAACATTTATTTTCACTGCTATGCCGACGATACACAGCTTTACATCAGGACTGGAGCATCCGCATCATCCCCATCTCCAGCTTCACTCACTGCCCTCTCTACCTGCCTGGAGGAAATAAGGACATGGATGAATCAGAACTTTCTTCAATTAAACTGCTCCAAAACTGAGGCCATACTGATTGGCACCCCTCACCAGGTACAAACATCTACTTTACTATAACAACAATTTACTTTTCTGGACAAGACATCCCCCTCTCCACCTCTGTTACAAATCTTGGAATAAAAATGGACTCTCATCTTACATTTGAAAATCACATTAAACATCTGTTTAAAACCTGCTTCTTCCATCTTCAAAACATCTCCAGACTTCGCCCATCTCTGACTTTTTCAGCTCAGTCTCCTTAAACCCAGGACTTACTTCTAGATTTAAGATCCAGCGAGGAATTCGTCAAGGGTGCCCTATTTCCCCAAAATTATTTATCCTAACAACCCAACTACTAGCCCTCCAAATAAATAATAATTCTGAGCTAAAGGGAATTAACATTTTTGATAGGGAATATAAGATTAGTCAGTTTGCCGATGACACAGCACTGTTTTTAAAAAATGATTTAATGGTTGAAAGAGCCCTAAATACAATTTCATTGTTTTCTAAGGCTTCAGGTTTGGGACTTAACATTAACAAATGTGAGATTCTTCCCATTCATAGTTGTAGTCATAGTAACATCCAGTCAATCAGGGTCGTAAATGAAGTTAAATATTTAGGTGTATTAGTATCTAAGAACGCAATTAAAAGGGAAGATGATAACATTTCAAAACGTTTAGTAGATATGAAACAAAGTCTTAGCCGTTGGTTGACAAGAGATCTGACTATCTTTGGCAGGAACCTGTTGACTAAAGCAGATGGCATTTCCAAGGCTATTTATCCATGTCATTCTATGTATATATCACCACAAAACATAAGAAAAGCCAACTCCATTATCTTTCAATTTTTGTGGAAAAACAAGACTCATTATGTTAAAAGATCCCAACTAGTTAAAAAATATGAGAATGGTGGCATTAATGCACTTGACTTTGAAGCAATGGTTGGTACATTTAGGATTAAATGGTTAAAAACTTTTTTACAACAACAAAATTCAATGTGGTTTCATATTCCTGCCTCCTTTTTTAAGCAGCTGGGAGGAATTGAATTCTTTGCCAAATGTGACTTTGAAGTAACTAAGATTCCTGTAAAGTTATCTAACTTCCACAAACAAGTTCTTCATTTCTGGAAAATGACATTTCATCATAATTTCTCACCTCATGGATCAACTCTGTGGAATAATAGAGCAATCACAGCAGGTAGAAAGTCAATATTTAGGAAAGAATGGTATGAAAAAGACATCATTTTTGTAACAGATATCCTAGACTCTAATGGAGATCTTTTAAATTTCGCATCTTTTGTGGGAAAATATAACCTTAACTGCTGTCGTAAAGATTTTATGAAGGTATGTAAAGCAATCCCTTTAGCCCTGATTCAGTTAATTAAAAATACAATTATTTATTCAAAAGTGACCATTTCATTACCCACACTAAAAATAAATGAGTGTAGCTTAGTTGACTTCAAATGCAATAACAAGATTATCAACGAATGTATGAGACAAACTATTTATTATGATTATAACATAAATTCATTCAAGAATCCTCCCAATATAAATCAGGTGACCATGATGACTTCTGCTCATTCAAAATTTATCAAATGGCCTGTATCTCCTAAAGTGAAAGAAAACCATTTTAAAATAATAAACAAGATTTATCCCGTGGCCATGTTTCTGCACAGAAGATTTAAATTTGAGGTTGATTTGTGTACCTTTTGTAAATCTGAAGATGAATCCCTTGAGCATTTGTTTTTTTCATGTCAACATTCTCAAAGATTGTGGACTGACATCACAAACTGGATTAATCTGAAACTTAATATTCCCTCTTTTGATATTGATGCCATTCTATTCTATGTAGACAACTTAAGTTCAGCTTACTCTGATGCCATAAATATAGTCGTCCTTATAGCAAAGTACCACATTCATTGTAGTAAGTGGAGGGATAACAAGCCCTCATTCCCATGTTTCATGAACGAATTCAAAGCCTATTATTCTTCATTAAGTAGATTGAAAAACTGGAAAACTGCTAGAACCATCTCACAACAGTTATCTAAAAACTTGCTGTTTTAAGTTTCTAAGAAAGATTCATGGTTGGATCATTCTGAGGTGAAAATCCTCTGATGACTCTGATGACCTTCAGCACACACACTGAGCACGTTGCAGCGCTAGCAGCCTAATGGGAAGTTGTTTTAAAATATTTTTCATCGGCTCGCTCAGCTTTAATGAGGAACTGTACTGCCCTTTGTGCTAAACTGTTTATGTACACACAGGAAGTAGAATCTGCCATAACAGGAAACTGTTTATTTTCAGTTTAGTGTTCTCAATCATTTACTTACAGGTTGTAAACAGGTAACATCTTACCTGTTGCAGATAGCTCTTTCAATAGTAGAGACCTGTTTCTATTAACAGAGTTGTTTCTAATTGGATTGACGAGCTAACGGCTAACCTGAGCGGGATCAAGACCAAAGTAGATTGCTGCTGTCCTACAACCTCTCCAGTTTTAAAACTTTCTTCAGTTCATTTTATGAACCTCTACACTGTCAGTTTAACACGACAGCGATCTGGCAGTGCCTCCGGCTGCACGCTCGGTCCCACATGCTGAATTACCACGTAAAATCAAATTAATGTCGCTGAAAATATTTATAAAATAGCATTAGCTATAAAAACTTTAGGATATTAAATATTTTAAGGTCTTGGCCTCACTTGCACTAGCCAATATCTCATCAATCCATTTAAAACAAATTAAGTTTATTCAAACCAAGACCATTTAATGAAGTCTGGACAATAAGTAAGACACATGACCTCACTTCAAAAGAGGCGAACTGTCCCTTTAACAGAGCAGACCTGGATTTTTAGCTCTTCATGATGCAAACACAGCAGGAGCAGGACATAAAAACTGGTCTGAAACATCATTGCCCATCATGCTAATGGGAGCTGACCTGCCTCATCCAGATGTTTCAGACACCCCCATTAGCAGATCCTCCTCATCCAGATGTTTCAGACACCCCATAAGTAGATCATCCTCGTCCAGATGTTTCAAACACCCCCGGTAGCAGATTGTCCTCGTCCAGATGTTTCAAACACCCCGTTAGCAGATCACCCTCGTCCAGATGTTTCAAACACCCCAGGTAGCAGATCATCCTCGTACAGATGTTTCAAACACCCCATAAGTAGATTGTCCTCGTCCAGATGTCTTAGACAACCTGTTAGCAGATCGTCCTAATTCTGATGTTTCAGACACCCTGTTATCAGATCCTTCTCATCCAGATGTTTCAGACACCCCATAAGTAGATCATCCTCGTCCTGATCTTTCAAACACCCCCGGTAGCAGATTGTCCTCGTCCAGATGTTTCAAACACTCTGTTATCAGATCCTTCTCATCCAGATGCTTCAGACACCCCATTAGTAGATTGTCCTCGTCCAGATGTTTCAGTCACCCTGTTAGCAGATCGTCCTAATCCAGATGTTTAAGACACCCCATTAGTAGATTGTCCTTGTCCAGATGTTTCAGTCACCCTGTTAGCAGATCGTCCTAATCCAGATGTTTAAGACACCCCATTAGTAGATCGTCTTCGTCCAGATGTTTCAGACACCCTGTTAGCAGATTGTCCTAATCCAGATGTTTCAGACATCCTGTTATCAGATCTTTCTCATCCAGATGCTTCAGATACCCAATTAGTAGAGCGTCCTCTTCCAGATGTTTCAGACACCCCATTAGTAGATCGTCCTCGTCCTGATGTTTCAAACACCCTGTTTGCAGATCGTCCTCATCCAGAAGTTTCAAACACCCCGTTAGCAGATCCTCAAACATCCAGATGTTTCAGACACCCCATAAGTAGATTGTCCTTGTCCAGATGTTTCAGACACCCCGTTAGCAGATTTTCCTCTTCCAGATGTTTCAGACACCCTGTTAGCAGATCATTCTCGTCCAGATGTTACAGACACCCCGTTTGCAGATTGTCCTCGTCCAGATGTTTCAAACACCCCGTTAGCAGATCCTCAAACATCCAGATGTTTCAGACACCCCATAAGTAGATCGTCCTTGTCCAGATGTTTCAGACATGTTAGCAGATTTTCCTCTTCCAGATGTTTCAGACACCCTGTTAGCAGATCATTCTCGTCCAGATGTTACAGACACCCCATTAGCCGATAGTACTCATCCAGATGTTACAGACACCCCATTAGCGGATCCTCCTCATCCAGGTATTTCAGACACCCCATTAGCAGATTGTCCTCTTCCAGATGTTACAGAAACCCCGTTAGCAGATCGTCCTCATCCAGATGTTTCAGACACCCCGTTAGCAGATCGTCCTCATCCAGGTATTTCAGACACCCCGTTAGCAGATCGCCCTCTTCCGGATTTTACAGACACCCCGTTAGCAGATTGTCCTCTTCCAGATGTTACAGACACCCCATAAGTAGATTGTACTCGTCCAGATGTTTCAGACACCCCGTTAGCCGATCGTCCTTGTCCAGATGTTACAGACGCCCAGTTAGCAGATCGTCCACATCCAGATGTTACAGTCGCCCAGTTAGCAGATCGTCCTCATCCAGATGATTCAGACTCCCAGTTAGCAGATCATCCACATCCAGATGTTTCAGACTCCCAGTTAGCAGATTGTCCTCATCCAGATGTTTCAGACACCCCGTTAGCAGATCATCCTCTTCCAGATGTTTCAGACACCCAGTCAGCAGATCGTCCTAATCCAGATGTTTAAGACACCCCATTAGTAGATCGTCTTCGTCCAGATGTTTCAGACACCCTGTTAGCAGATTGTCCTAATCCAGATGTTTCAGACATCCTGTTATCAGATCTTTCTCATCCAGATGCTTCAGATACCCCATTAGTAGAGCGTCCTCTTCCAGATGTTTCAGACACCCCATTAGTAGATCGTCCTCGTCCTGATGTTTCAAACACCCTGTTTGCAGATCGTCCTCATCCAGAAGTTTCAAACACCCCGTTAGCAGATCCTCAAACATTCAGATGTTTCAGACACCCCATAAGTAGATTGTCCTTGTCCAGATGTTTCAGACACCCCGTTAGCAGATTTTCCTCTTCTAGATGTTTCAGACACCCTGTTAGCAGATCATTCTCGTCCAGATGTTACAGACACCCCGTTTGCAGATTGTCCTCGTCCAGATGTTTCAAACACCCCGTTAGCAGATCCTCAAACATCCAGATGTTTCAGACACCCCATAAGTAGATTGTCCTTGTCCAGATGTTTCAGACCTGTTAGCAGATTTTCCTCTTCCAGATGTTTCAGACACCCTGTTAGCAGATCATTCTCGTCCAGATGTTACAGACACCCCATTAGCCGATAGTACTCATCCAGATGTTACAGACACCCCATTAGCGGATCCTCCTCATCCAGGTATTTCAGACACCCCATTAGCAGATTGTCCTCTTCCAGATGTTACAGAAACCCCGTTAGCAGATCGTCCTCATCCAGATGTTTCAGACACCCCGTTAGCAGATCGTCCTCATCCAGGTATTTCAGACACCCCGTTAGCAGATCGCCCTCTTCCGGATTTTACAGACACCCCGTTAGCAGATTGTCCTCTTCCAGATGTTACAGACACCCCATAAGTAGATTGTACTCGTCCAGATGTTTCAGACACCCCGTTAGCCGATCGTCCTCGTCCAGATGTTACAGACGCCCAGTTAGCAGATCGTCCACATCCAGATGTTACAGTCGCCCAGTTAGCAGATCGTCCTCATCCAGATGATTCAGACTCCCAGTTAGCAGATCATCCACATCCAGATGTTTCAGACTCCCAGTTAGCAGATTGTCCTCATCCAGATGTTTCAGACACCCCGTTAGCAGATCATCCTCTTCCAGATGTTTCAGACACCCAGTCAGCAGATCGTCCTCATCCAGATGTTTCAAACACCCCGTTAGCAAATCCGTCTTATCCAGATATTTCAAACACCCCGTTAGCAGATCACCCTCGTCCAGATGTTTCAAACACCCCAGGTAGCAGATCATCCTCGTACAGATGTTTCAAACACCCCATAAGTATATTGTCCTCGTCCAGATGTCTTAGACAACCTGTTAGCAGATCGTCCAAATTCTGATGTTTCAGACACCCTGTTATCAGATCCTTCTCATCCAGATGTTTCAGACACCCCATAAGTAGATCATCCTCGTCCTGATCTTTCAAACACCCCCGGTAGCAGATTGTCCTCGTCCAGATGTTTCAAACACTCTGTTATCAGATCCTTCTCATCCAGATGCTTCAGACACCCCATTAGTAGATTGTCCTCGTCCAGATGTTTCAGTCACCCTGTTAGCAGATCGTCCTAATCCAGATGTTTAAGACACCCCATTAGTAGATTGTCCTTGTCCAGATGTTTCAGTCACCCTGTTAGCAGATCGTCCTAATCCAGATGTTTAAGACACCCCATTAGTAGATCGTCTTCGTCCAGATGTTTCAGACACCCTGTTAGCAGATTGTCCTAATCAAGATGTTTCAGACATCCTGTTATCAGATCTTTCTCATCCAGATGCTTCAGATACCCCATTAGTAGATCGTCCTCTTCCAGATGTTTCAGACACCCCATTAGTAGATCGTCCTCTTCCTGATGTTTCAAACACCCCGTTTGCAGATCGTCCTCGTCCAGAAGTTTCAAACACCCCGTTAGCAGATCCTCAAACATCCAGATGTTTCAGACACCCCATAAGTAGATTGTCCTTGTCCAGATGTTTCAGACACCCCGTTAGCAGATTTTCCTCTTCCAGATGTTTCAGACACCCTGTTAGCAGATTGTCCTAATCCAGATGTTTCAGACATCCTGTTATCAGATCTTTCTCATCCAGATGCTTCAGATACCCCATTAGTAGATCGTCCTCTTCCAGATGTTTCAGACACCCCATTAGTAGATCGTCCTCGTCCTGATGTTTCAAACACCCCGTTTGCAGATCGTCCTCGTCCAGATGTTTCAAACACCCCGTTAGCAGATCCTCAAACATCCAGATGTTTCAGACACCCCATAAGTAGATTGTCCTTGTCCAGATGTTTCAGACCTGTTAGCAGATTTTCCTCTTCCAGATGTTTCAGACACCCTGCAGATCATTGTCGTCCAGACAGACACCCCATTAGCCGATAGTACTCATCCATGTTACACACCCCATTAGCAGATCGTCTCATCCAGGTATCAGACACCCCATTAGCAGATTGTCTTCTTCCAGATGTTACAGAAACCCCGTTAGCAGATCGTCCTCATCCAGATGTTTCAGACACCCCGTTAGCAGATCGTCCTCATCCAGGTATTTCAGACACCCCGTTAGCAGATCGCCCTCTTCCGGATTTTACAGACACCCCGTTAGCAGATTGTCCTCTTCCAGATGTTACAGACACCCCATAAGTAGATTGTACTCGTCCAGATGTTTCAGACACCCCGTTAGCCGATCGTCCTCGTCCAGATGTTACAGACGCCCAGTTAGCAGATCGTCCACATCCAGATGTTACAGTCGCCCAGTTAGCAGATCGTCCTCATCCAGATGATTCAGACTCCCAGTTAGCAGATCATCCACATCCAGATGTTTCAGACTCCCAGTTAGCAGATCGTCCTCATCCAGATGTTTCAGACACCCCGTTAGCAGATCATCCTCTTCCAGATGTTTCAGACACCCAGTCAGCAGATCGTCCTCATCCAGATGTTTCAGACACCCAGTTAGCAGATCGTCCTTATCCAGATGTTTCAGACACCCAGTTAGCAGATCGTCCTCATCCAGATGTTTCAGAAACCCAGTTAGCAGATCGTCCTCATCCAGATGTTTCAGACACCCCGTTAGTGATCATCCTCATCCAGATGTTTCAGACACCCAGTTAGCAGATCGTCCTCATCCAGATGTTTCAGAAACCCAGTTAGCAGATCGTCCTCATCCAGATGTTTCAGACACCCAGTTAGTGATCATCCTTGCTTCATGTGACAGACCATGTCGATGCTCATTTTACAGCCAAACATCTGCTCACTCATCAGTGTTCTGTCTAACGACTGTGACCTGCAGTTACCACTTCCTGTCCTGTGTTTTGTTTTGCTCTAATGATGAATATTGACCGGACAATGTAATCTTTGTGTTGATGAAAATGCCCCGGTAACTCGTGGATCGCTAAAGTGCTCAGATAAATATCCTGTATAGCTGTACAAAGAGTGATAAAAGATGTTTTCTTTGTCTGTGGGTACAGCACTGTTAAAATCAAAGTGGTTTTAGCCCTTGCCTGTTTTAAACGATCATTTTGTGACGTGTGGTTATTTATATGATTTGACTTGTTGCCTCTCCTGCACTGAAACACACGGTAGCTCTGTGCGGGGGCTCGTACTGTAAATCTGTGTGAACTTTGTATTTTCCTTCTGCTTTTGGACTCAGTGAAAGTGTGATGTTTACATGTACAGTTTTTTCAAAGTATTTTTTTTGGTTGTTGTTGTTGTTGTTTTGTTTTAACATTTGATTCTGATGATTCCCCCCGTTTATTACCCTGATCTTTGTTTCATTTTGTCAGAAATATTTATTAGCTTTTGTTGTTTCAGTGCATCAAAGAGCAGACGTGACCTCTTCCTGGTCTCTTGGTCAGAACTGTGCCGTGACAGCGGGCTATGGTCGGCTCGGCTTCGTTGTGGCTTCCAGCATTTAAAGAGGTGATATTTAAATCAAAAAGGAGCTTCACAACTTTTCAAAGTGGACCAGTAAAGATTAGTTTAGGATCTAGATGGTTTTAAATGTGATGTGGCCTAAACAGGGTGGGATGATGAGGAGGTGAATTTATTTATCTGACAACAAGTGCTCAGAACCTCTTTGTATCGTGGTTAGGGAAAACTAGTCCTCCATCCGACTGCTGCCCTGAGAGGTCCACTTTGACCAGTTGTAATGTCTCCTCAGTAACATAAAAGCCATTCCCCTCTTCTGGCCTTTGAGGGGGAACCCATAAACCTCAGGAAATACTGAATCTCCAAGTTTAGTTTTATCCACTAATTTCCTCCAAGATGAGATTCAAGTCTCTAAAAAAACATTAACATTTATATGAGATGTCTATTGTTTTGTACATTTATCATTGTGATTCAAGAGTGGAGCTTTTCCGGTACCTGTGACTTAATATTTTAATTTTTTGAATGTTTACTGGTATTGATATTTATTAATATATGTGAAACTGCAAAAAAATGAAAAAAAAAAAAAATTCAGAAAAGGTTGAACCTTTTTCATTGGTATGTCCAGGTGAGATTCTCTCTGTTTCTTACATATCACTAACGAGGGACCTGTGTTTGTTTGGAAATAGCGCTTTTTCAGTGTTGCATCAACGCTATGAAAAACAAAACAAAAATAACGATTTAAAAATAAAAATAGTGGTTGACCAACAGCAGAGTTGTAAGGCGCTCCTCTTCTTCTGAGATGTCAGTAATTGAATAAAAGTGCGATGAGCTATCAAACTGAGACCAGACCTGTTTGTTTGTTTATTTATTTATTTATTTACTTATTTATGTCTTCAAACCTGAGCGTCTAGAAACACCAAGAGCTTCGACACTTCTTCTGTGTGATGCATTCCCAGTAGGGGTCACAGGAGGGCAGCACCATCACAGGAATTTAGACTAACGTTCTGATGCATGCTCAATAATCCAGGTAGAAACATCTAACAAAGTTGAGTCAGGTCCTCTGAAGGATTAAAAAATAAATTAAAAACTTGTTGAAACGTTTCATCTTTAATCCAAAATACTTTGTCAGTCTGAGGAGCTGCAATAAACTCAGTCTTATACTGTACACAACACCTCACAGTGGATCAACTGGTTTGTTGTTGACATTCAGAACTGGTGGTTTTTCTGGACATGGCATGTTCAGTATTTCTTTAATGCTATCTATACCTGGCTCCACACCTGATGATGACAACTTGTCTCCCACAAAACAAGTTAAGTTGCTCCACATTGACATTTAGTTTGTTCATCCATCCATCCATCCATCCATCCATCCATCCATCCATCATCTTCCACTTGTTCCAAAGTTGAGTCACGGGAGCAGCAGCTTGAGCAGGTAGGCCCAGACATCTCTTTCCAAAGTCACCTCTTATAGCTCTTCTGGGGGGATCACAAGGCGTTCCCAGGCTAATCGACAGACAGTATGTCCAGTGTGTCCTGGGTCTTCCTCGGGGTCTCCTCCCAGTCGGACATTCCCAAAGCACCTCCCTAAGAGGCATCCAGGGGACATCCTTACCAGATGCCCGAATCACCTCAACTGGCTCCTCTCGGTGTGGAGGAGCAGCGGTTCTACTCCTAGTCTCTCCCGGATAACTGAACTTTTCACCCTATTTCTAAGGGAGAGTCCAGCTGACTGGTAAACAGAGAGTTTTGCCTTACAGCTCAGCTCTCTTTTCCCCACAATGGACCTGTAAAGAGTCTGCAATATTGCATATGCTGCACCAATCCATCTGCTAATCTCATGCTCCATTCTTACCTCACTTGTGAACAAAAACCCAAAAGACTAACTCCTCCACTTGAGGCAAAACCTCACCCTCGAACTGAAGAAAGCAATCCACCCTTTTCCGGTTCAGGACCATGGCCTCAGATTTGGAGGTACTGATTCTCATCCCAGCCGCTTCACACTTGGCTGCAAATCGCGCCAGTGAGATCTGAAGATCATGGCATGATGATGCCAACAGGTCCACATAATCTGCAAAGAACAGAGTTGAAATCCTGAGGCCACCAAACTGGACTCCCTCCGCCCCCTGGCTGCACTGAGAAATTCTGTCCATAAAAGTTATGAACAGAATCTGTGACAATGTGCAACCCGGGCAGGGTCCAATTCCCACCCTGATGGAGTCTGACTTACTACTGGCAATGTGAACCAAACTCTGACTGAACAACCCATAACAATGTGCCCCCCAATCCCATGCTCATGGAGCACCCCCCACAGTGTACCCGGAGGAACACGGTTGAATTCATTCTCCAAGTCCACAAAACACATGTAGACTGGATGGGCAAACTCCCATGACCCCTTGAGGACCCTAGTGAGGGTAAAGAGCTGGTCCAGTGTTCCATGGCCAGGTCAGGTGGCACAACTGGTAGAGCTGCTACCTCTCAGCGAGCAGGTCCCTGGTTCGAATCCTGGTCCGGGGGCCTTTCTGGTTGGAGTTTGCATGTTCTCTCCGCGTGGGTTTTCTCCGGGTGCTCCGGTTTCCTCCCACAGTCCAAAAACATGCATGTTAGGCTGATTGGTAACTCTAAATTGACCCTGGGTGTGAGTGAAACAGGTCCCTCTTGTAAACGAGTCCCTGTGGCTCAATGAGGCTAGCCTGTATAAATAAAGGTTGAATAATTAATAATAATAATTTGTCACATTTGTCATCTGTGTATGTTTCCCATACTTGACAGACGAAATTGGTCTTCTGCCTTTAACCCAACCACCACCAGGTGGTGCAGCGAGCAGCCGTAGTCAGCGCTCGGGGAGCTGGAGAATTAGGTGTGCACTCATAGACACCCCAAGGTGTGTAGTGGCCGGGGCGCGAACCCGCGTCCTTCGGGTCCCAAGTCAAAAGCCTTAGCCACTACACCATCTTGGCTCCATGAATGAAAAAAAATATTCCTCCTGGATCTGAGGTTTGACCAATGATCTGACTCGCTTCTCCAGTACCTCTGAATAGACCTTACCAGGGAGGCTAAGGAGAGTAATGCCCCTGTAATTGGAGCACACCCTCCAGTCCCCCTTTTTGAAGAGGGGAACCACCACCCCAGTCTGCCAATCCAGTGGCACTGCCCCAGATGTGCATGCAATGTTAATAATAATAATAATAATAATAAACTTTATTTGTATAGCACCTTCCTACAATGCCTTGCATTGACCAAGGTGCTTAACAGGATAAAAAGATGAATAAACTGGAACAATAAATCAATGAAAATAGAATAAGAAACAACAGCAATAAAAGAAGGCAATGGAAATAAAAAATGCTACATACTAAAATAACACAAGTAATAAAAGTTACACACTGAAAGCTTTTTTGAACAAGTGGAAATAAAAAGGCAATGGAAATAAAAAATGCTACATATTAAAATACCAAAAGTAATAAAAGTTACACACTGAAAGCTTTTTTGAACAAGTGGGTCTTCAGTCTGGTTTTGAACAGAGTCAGATCAGAGGTGGCACGCAGCTCAAGGGGGAGGCTGTTCCAGGCTTTTGGGCCGGCAACAGAAAATGACCGGTCTCCCCATTGTTTGTACCTTGAGCGAGGCACCTCCAGCAGGTGTTGACTGGCAGAGCGTAAATCTCTGCCGGGCTGATGGGCTTTCAAAAGTTCTGAGATGTACAGAGGAGCAAGTCCATTCAGAGCTTTGAAAACAAACAGGAGCAGCTTGAACTGTATCCTGAACTGAACCGGGAGCCAGTGTAGAGAGGACAGGACAGGAGTGATGTGTTCATATTTTCGTGTGTTGGTCAAAAAGCGCGCGGCAGAGTTCTGTACAAGCTGTAAACGGGAGATGGAGGATTGATTAATACCAACATACAAAGCATTACAATAATCAAGTCTGGAGGTCACAAAGGCATGGATGGCCTTCTCCAGATCACCACGGCTGAGAAATGACTTGACTTTGGAGAGCAGACGGAGCTGGAAAAAGCTGGTCTTGACAACAGAACTGATCTGTTTATCAAACTTTAAGTTGGAGTCAAGCTGCACTCCAAGATTTCTGACCACCGGGTTGAAGTGGGGGAGGGGAAAACCAACACTGGGACTGGGAAGGATGTTGCTGGTGTCACCAGGTGCACCAAATAAAATGCATTCAGTTTTATCTGTGTTTAGGTGGAGGAAGTTTTGAGAGAGCCAGTGCTTAATGTCATTTAAGCAGTTGACAAGAGTGTTTGAACTGAGTGAGGGGTTGGGAGTGACTGGCAGATAGATTTGTAAATCGTCTGCATACATGTGAAAAGACAGGTTATGACGTGCAATGATTGATCCTAATGGCAGCATGTAAAGAGAGAAGAGGACTGGCCCTAGAATAGATCCCTGTGGTACGCCAGAGGTCAGAGGGGTTGATGAAGAGGAGGACAGATCGCCTATCATGACAGAAAAAGTTCTCCCAGACAGGTAAGATTTGAACCACTCAAGCACAGCTCCCTGGAGGCCAACCAGCTGAGACAAGCGGTTGATTAGTACCTGATGGTCGACGGTGTCAAAAGCTGCTGAGAGGTCTAACATCACCAGCAGAGCAGGGTTTTTTGCATCCAGGGACAGAAGAATGTCATTCTGTACTTTGAGCAGTGCAGATTCAGTGCTGTGACGAGCTCGAAAACCTGACTGAAATTTTTCAAACAGGTTGTTGAGCTCTAGAAAAGATTGAAGTTGAATAAAAACAATCTTTTCTAGGACCTTTGATAGAAATGACAGATGGGAAACTGGTCTGAAATTAGAGAGAGCTGTAGGATCTAGGCCTGGTTTTTTGAGAAGAGGCCTGACCACAGCGTGTTTGAAAGCAGATGGCACAAAACCTGAAGATAGACAGCTGTTAATAAATGACAAAACACAAGGACCAATTACATCAAAGGATTGTTTGAACATTTTAGAGGGAATGATGTCCAGAGAACAGTTAGTTGGTTTCATCTGCTGAACCACCTTGGTGAGGTTAGGCAGTGAGACCAGGTCAAATTGGTCAAAAACAGCTGTGGTTATTGCAGACGCACATGATTGGACAATGTTTGATGGGCTGACAATGTTCTGCCTGATAGAGTCTATTTTGTTGACAAAATAGCTCTGAAAGTCATCGCAGGTAGACTGAGTGGCAGTTTTCAGAACATTGACAGATGGATTGATAACAGACTGGAGTGTGCTGAAAAGCGTCCTCGGCCGGTTGGAGCTGGTGGAGATTAAATTGGAGAGGTACTGCGATTTGGCCTGTTTCACAGCATTATGATACTCACAGAGACAGTCTCTCAGTATTCCCTGAGACACATGAAGCCGGTCGCGCTTCCATTTTCGCTCTGCTTTTCTGCAACGTTGTCGAAGAGCTCGCGTCGTTTCGTTGAGCCATGGGGGTGGTTTGTTCTTTGAAGATGCCTGTTTGAGAGGAGCGATGGAGTCCAAGATCGTCGTGCAGGTGTGATGGAAGGAGGTGATGAAGTCCTCAGGATGTAGAGATGGGTCCAGGCTGACAGCAGAGCAAAATTCAGTGCTCTTAAAGGCATCAGTGAACTGACTTTGGGAGGATGGGGTGATGGAGCGGCAGAAACGTGCTGGGAGAATAGCCTTCGGTGCAGGAGAGGTGAAAATTTCAAATAATATGGGAAAATGGTCTGAAATACAGGTGTCCAGGATCTCCACAGCAGGTATTTGAAGGCCGTGGGAGATAATTAAATCCAGTGTATGACCCTGGCTGTGTGTGGCCCCCGAGACCGACTGCGACAGGTTGAAAGAGTCCAGGAGGTCCTGAAACTCACATCCAAGCTGATTACTTGGGCAGCAGGTGTGCACGTTGAAGTCCCCACAGAAAAGCCAAGAGTCAAACTTTGGCAGTAGGTCAGCCAGTAGTTCAGAAAACTCACTGAGAAAGTTTTTATTGAATTGAGGGGGCCTATAAAAGAGGCCACACAGGAGAGGTTTAGCAGATTCCAGCACAAAAAGCATGCTTTCAAAACTGGTGTAGTTTTTCTGAGGCAACAAACGGTATTTGAACGCCTCATTGAAGACTGCAGCGAGCCCTCCCCCTCTTCCTGCTCCACGCGGTGCGCTCAGGTGGGCGTAGCCATTTGGGAGAAGCTCAGAGAAGCAGCTGTTGTCTCCAGCTTTTTGCCAAGTTTCAGTAATCAAAAACAGATCCAGACGATGAGTTGAGATCAAATCACTTAATATAAAAGTTTTATTTGTGATCGATCTGGCGTTAAACAGTGCTGCACGGGTTGGAACGCAGCCAGTTACGTCACTCTCAGCTCGAGCGAGCGGGCGGAGGTTCTGTTTAACGCAGCCTCGGTTCTGGTTCATCACCGGGGGACAAGATGGATACTGATCGCTGGCGTCATGATTGATAGCAACAAGGCATCTGTTGCGGCGAGCGAAGGAACGACGGACATCAAAGACGCTGAATTCAGGAGGTAAGTCAGCCGTCGGCGTGTTGTGAGACGAGAGATACTTTTTAAATCTCACCAGCACGCCTGCCCTCGTTCCGCGTCTTCTGCGCCGCTTGTTGCGTGGCAGCGTGGTCGCGTTGCGTTGTAGGTAGGCTGGAATGGACGCCAGGAACGGTGGAGGTGGAGGAGGCTTGAAATGTCCGTATTTGCCAGTAGCCGGTGTGTTGATCAGCGAGTCTTGGAGACTTAGAAGAGTTGAGCGATCATAGACCAGAAGCGAGGATGCATCGTCGATGAAAAAAAGGCAGAACACGAACAGCAGTAAAAAGCTCAGGAGAGGAGAATGTTGCAAAGGCATGCCAACCAAGACAGGCCCACAACATCCAGAGCATTAAGGAAATCAGGGCAAATCTCATCCACCCCTGGAGCCCTGCCGCCATAAAGCTTTTTAACTAACTCAGCGACCTCAGCCCAATGGACAGACCAATCCCAAAGTCCCCCAACTCCGCTTCCTCCATTGAAGACGTGCCAGTGGGATGAGAAGTATTCCTTCCACCTCCTGACGACAACACTGGTTGAGGTCAACAGCACTCCACTTTCACTGAATACAGTATTAGTAATGCACTGCTTTCCCCTACTCAGCTGCCTGATGGTTTGCCAGAATCTCCTCGGAGCTGACCGAAAGTCGTTATCCAAGGTCTCACCGAACTCCTCCCACATCCGAGCTTTTGCTTCAGCAACAGCCAAGGCTGCGGATCTCTTGGCCGTCCGGTACTCCTCAGCTACCTCCGGAGTCTCAATAGCTAACAAGGAATAGGACTCCTTCTTCAGCTTGACAGCCTCCCTAACCTGGGGTGTCCGCCACCAAGTTTGAGGATGGCCACCACGAGAAGCACTGACAACCTTGAACCACAGCTCAAGGCAGCCACTTCAACATTTGAGTCACGGAATATGGCCCACCTAGATTCGATGTTCCCTGTCTCAGCTGGGATGTGAATTTTCTGTCAGGCATTCCCAACAGACCCTCACTACACTTTTGGGTCTGTCTGGCACCTTCCCCCACCATCTGATCCAACTCACTACCAGGTAGTGATCAGATGACAGACAGCTCATTTCCTCTCTTCACTTGAGTTTCCAAAACAAATGGCCGCAAATCAGATGACACGACTACAAAGTCAATCATTGATCTACGATCTAAGGCATCCTGTGCCAAGTACACTTATGGACACCTTTATGTAAATCACACCTTCTCTTATTCTCCGTTCTCAGCTAGTGAGGTAAATAAACTGTTAATATGTCTTGATCCTAAAAAATCTGCAGGTCCAGATGAACTTTCACCTTATTTCTTAAGGCTGGCTGCTCATATCATCACAGTCCGTGTGACCCACATCTTTAATCTGTCCATAAGCCAAAACTATATTCCTGATGCTTGGAAAACAGCCTTTGTTCTTCCTTCGCTGAAGGGAGATGACGCCACCTCACTGAACAACTATCGACCGATCTCTAAATTCTGCATTTTAGCCAAGGTTCTAGAAAAACTGATAAACTCTCAAATCAAAAATTATCTGGACTCATTTAACATCTTACCTCTCCATCAATCTGGTTTCAGGAAACAACACACCACAACGACTGCTTCCCTGAAGGTTCTTAATGACGTTGTTTAGGCATTGGATGCTAAGGAGTATTGTGCTGCACTTTTCATAGACCTGTCTAAAGCTTTTTACACTGTGGATCATAAGTCAAAGTCAACTTTATTGTCAAAACTGCAATATGTACAGGACATACACAGGATTGAAATTGCATTTATCTCTGTCTCTCGGTGCAACAGTAAACATTTAAACACTAAAACACTTAAACATTTAATAAACATAAGCATTAAATGAAATAACAAAAGTGTAATACTGTCCTGAGTTTTTTGCATAGTAGTATAAAAGTGTAAAAAGTATATCTATAAAATAAAATGAAAGTTCTGGCATTGACATTTGTAATAGAGTGACAAAGCAGCATATGAAGTTTATGTACACAGTATATGTATGAGGTAGTTGATATTGGTATAGAGGTAAAGTGGCATATGCAATAAGGCTAGTAAAAAAATATATATATCAGCAGTAGTGTAGATATAAAAAGTAGTGTAAATGTAAACAGTAGTAATAAATGTAAACAGTAGTATTGAATGAAAACAGTAGTAATAAATGTAAACAGTGAATGTAAACAGTAGTATGACTATAGGCAGTAATGTAATACAAACATTAGTGCAAATATAAGAAGTAGTGCAAACTGAATGAGCACATGACCGTGAGTTGAGTGAATAACCCGTTTTGATGACACAGAGTCCAGTGTTAAAATCTTTGTGTTGTGTGGTGGTGTGTGAAAGTTTTTTGTGATTAAGGCAGTACAAGTGGGAGGGAGGGCAGAGCAGGCAGAGAGTTTAGCATCCTGACTGCCTGATGAACAGAGCTGTCATTTAGTCTGCTGGTTCGAGCCTGGAGACTCCTCAGTCTCCTCCCTGAAGGCAACAGGCTGAAGCAGCTGTGTAGTGGGTGTGTGGGATCACCTGCCATGCAGAGGGCTTTCCGAGTGAGGCGGTTGCTGTGTAAGTCCTGTAGTGAGGGGAAGGAGGTGCCGACAATCTTCTCAGCTGCTCTCACGATGCGCTGGAGGCTCTTGCGGCAGGATGCAGTACATGCACCAAACCACACCGTGATGCAGCTGGTCAGGACACTTTCTATGGCACCCCTGTAGAAGGTGCACATGATGGGGGTTGAAGCTCCAGCCCTTTTCAGCTTGCGGAGAAAGTAGAGGCGCTGGTGAGCCTTCTTGGCCAGTGATGCAGTGTTCCTGCTCCAGGACAGGTCCTCTGAGACGTGCACTCCCAGGAACTTGGTGCTGTCCACTCTCTCCACTGTGGTGCTGTTGATGGTCAGAGGGGCATGTTGGGCATCCCTCTTCCTGAAGTCCACAACAATCTCCTTTGTCTTCTCCACGTTGAGAGTGAGATTGTTGTGTCCGCACCACAAGGCCAGGCGGCTCACCTCGTTCCTGTAGTCCGTCTCATCGTTGTTGCTGATGAGACCCACCACTGTTGTGTCGTCCGCAAACTTGATGAAGTGGTTGGAGCTGTATGATGGTGTGCAGTCGTGTGTTAGCAGGGTGAATAGAAGGGGGCTCAGCACACATCCTTGTGGGGCTCCTGTATTCAATGTGATGGTGCTGGATGTGTTATTCCTGACCCGTACTGCCTGTGGTCTCCCGGTCAGGAAGTCTAGCAGCCAGTTACACATTGAGGTGTTCAGCCCCAGACTGTCCAGTTTAAGGATGAGCTGTCGGGGGATGATGGTGTTGAATGCCGAGCTTAAGTCGATTTGATTTGATTTGATGTTTATTCATTCATTTTAAAAGAACAATGCAAAACAGTTTCATCAGATACAAGAATACAAGTAGGATAAAATGAAGGGAGCAGAAAGAAGATGAAATCTTATTATATCTGTCCCTTAAGTCGATGCAACAACATTCTGACATAGGAGTCTTTCGTGTCCAGATGTGTGAGAGCTGTGTGGAGGGCAGAGGAGATGGCATCGTCGGTTGAGCGATTAGGCCGATATGCAAATTGGAAGGGATCCAGGGAGGCAGGGAGGACAGATGTGATGCTTTTCATGACTAGCCGTTCGAAGCACTTCATCAGGATGGGGGTGAGTGCTACTGGACGATAGTCATTGAGGCAGGAGGGCGTTGCCTTCTTTGGGACAGGGATGATGGTGGTGGCTTTGAAACAGGTGGGGACGATGGCCTGACTCAGTGAGATGTTAAAGATGTCCGTGAAGACCGTTGCGAGTTCTCCTGCACAGTCCTTCAGCACACGACCAGGTATGTTGTCAGGACAGAAGCTTTCCGGGCGTTGATCTTGATGAATGATCGCCTCACGCTGTCTGAGGACAGCGCCAGCACCTGGTCATCGGGAGAGGGGGTGAGTTTTTGTGCAGGTGTGCTGTTACATGCCTCAAACCGAGCAAAGAAGTCATTCAGTTCATTCAGCGTAGAGGTTGTGCTGTCACAGGTCTGTGGGGATGGTTTGTAGTTTGTGATGGTCTGTATTCCCTGCCACAGACTCCGTGTATCCTTGCTGTCCTTGAAGCGGTGAGCTATTTTCCTGGAATACTGCTTCTTGGCCTTTCTGATGCCCCGGGCCAGGTTGTTTCTGGCTGTCCTCAGGCCCACCTGATCTCCCGCTGTGAAGGCAGCATTCCTGGCTCTCAGGAGTCTGTAAACCTCTGCTGTCAGCCATGGCTTCTGATTTGCCCGAACAGTGATGGTTTTGAGGTTGGTTACATCATCAATGCACTTGGTGATGTATGAACATACAGTGTCTGAGTACTCCTGGAGACATGTGTTGTTGTTTGTGGTAGCAGCTTCTTTGAACATACTCCAATCTGTGGTGTCAAAACAGTCCTGGAGTGCCTCTGAAGACCCCTCTGGCCACACTCGTATCTGCTTGCGAACTGGTTTTGTGACTTTCACCAGTGGCCTGTATGCTGGCTTTAGCATAACACAGATATGATCAGAAGCGCCGATGTGGGGGAGGGGGAGGGCCTTGTAAGCTCCTTTCATGGTGGTGTAAACTTGGTCCAGTGTATTTCTGCCTCTTGTTGGGAAGTTTATGTTTCTGTATGTTTTTGGAAATACACTCTTTAAATCTGCTTGGTTGAAATCACCAGCCGTGATGAGAAAAGCATCAGGTTGGGCTGTTTGTTGCTCACTGATGTGCAGATATAGTTCATTCAGTGCCTCACCTCTAACTTTGCTGTTGGAGCTTGGAGGGATATATACAGCAACGATCATAACAGCTGTAAATTCCCTCGGTAAATAGAACGGTCTGCATTTCATAGTCATAAACTCCATTAAAGGTGAGCAGTGTTTGTAGACCACAGCAGCATCCAGACACCATGCGTTGTTGATGTAAACACAGAGCCCCCCTCCGCGTGTCTTACCTCCCTCGTTGAGTGCACGGTCCGCTCTGTAGCATGTTAGCCGCTCGAGCTGTATAGCATGGTCCATAACATCTTGTGTCATAAGCTCTCAGAAATTGGTTTCTCAGATTACACCATTGGTTGGTTTTCTAACTATCATTCCAATCAGAGGCAATGTGTTCAACATAATGGTACTTCTTCCAGTTATTTAACAGTCAACAATGGTGTACCACAAGGCTCAGTCTTAGGACCCACCCTCTTTACAATCTACATAGGTAATGTAGGTCAGAGCATCCCTGATGCATCCTTACATTTCTATGCTGATACACAGTTGTTTACTGTCGAGCTAAAACAGTTGCTAAGGCTTTCCAGCTTTTGCAATCCGCTTTTGACATCATCCAGTCAGATTTGTTCCGTCTCAAAGGGATGCTTTTTTCAAATAGAAAGTCGGTCCTAGCAGTTCTAACTCTGATTTTATCCTCAAATGGTGTCCCTATTGAGTTAGTTGATTCCTATAAATATTTGGGTATCCTGGTTGATTCACATCGCTCTTTTAAGCTCCATGTGGAAAACCTAGTAACGAAACTGAAAGTTAAACTGGGTTTCTTTTTCAGAAACAGATCATGTCTAACACTGAATGCTAGGAAACGCCTTGTAACTATGACTTTCCTTCCCTCCATTGATTACGGTTACATTCTCTACATGAACGGTCCTACAAGCACCCTGCAGATGCTGGATGCTGTCTATCATGGTGCACTAAGATTCATAACTGGCTGTGATTTTCGTACCCACCACTGCACCCTGTATTCACTGGTTAACTGGACATCATTAACTTCATGCAGACTCTTCCACTGGTACATTTTCATCTTTAAATCACTTCTTGGTCTGCTGCCTTCATACATATCCTCCTACATGTCTCTGCGTGAGTGCAGCTACAGCGTGCACTCTCAGGACATGATTACCTGCAGTGTTCCATCAGTGAGGACTGAGCTTGGCAAAAGGGCCTTCTCCTACTACAGTATGCTCCTGCTTCCTGGAATATCTTACAAAAAAAAAAAAAACAGCTGCCGTTTGGCACATTGGCACAAACAACAGTCAGAGCCTGTCCTACCACCCAAAGGCATAGGGAAACTACCCTCTCATCTGTCTGGGAAAACTTCAACACACAGGAACAAGTCGGGGGGCTAAGAGTTTACCCATACCAGCTTGGCACCTCTCATCATGGGCAACTCCAGAGTAGAATAAGGTCCAGCCCCTCTCAAGGAGATTGGTTCCAGAGCCCATGCTGTGCATCAAGGTGAGCCCATTTATATCTACCGTAGTTGGTACCTCTCACCTCATGCACAAGCTCAGGCCCCTTCTCCACCAGGGAGGCCACAATCCATGTCCCAAGAGCCAGCTTTGGTAGGCCAAGGTCCCCGTCTTCAGCCACTGACCATGGAGTCATGGACCTGACTCCTATGGCCCGTTCTAGAGGAGGTGGGCCCACAGGATGTGTAGACCCCCAAAGTACAATGTCTCAGGTCTTTCTTGTAAATGAGTCCCCGAGGCTCAATAGGATTAACCTGTATAAAGGTTGAATGAATCTCTCTCTCTCTCTCTCTCTCTCTCTCTCTCTCTCTCTCTCTCTCTCTCTCTCTCTCTCTCTCTCTCTCTGGAAACTCTAATCTATGTGACCTTAAAAGTTAGACTGTTCATATGAAGCTTCAATAAATTCTGTGCTGTCTGTGCTCTATGTTCAGCGGACAGCATGCAGCATCCTGTTCAGAGCCTTGAGCACTCTTGTATTTTTCCATGAGGTACACGTGAGATGCAATGAAATATAATCAGAGTTTATAAATGCTCATGAGTCTGAGACTGTCTGAGCTCAC
>JBBPBX010013900.1:30677-43447 GCA_038048925.1 Garcialebias charrua | reverse complement strand
CAACGCAGGAAAGCTACCGTCGGAAAAGAGTAAGTCTTTGTGTAAACATAATCGGAGGTGTGTAGTGTTTTAGATTATAAACTATATATTTAACGTGAGCTCATGTTGTTTTACTTTATATACTGTGAGTGTATAAAGCCAATTACAGTATCACGGAGGATTCTTCATGTGCGATGCTAAAAAAAAATTAGCTGACAGAAAATCTTGAGCAAACACAGGTTGCTTGTTATGTATTTTTATATGATGTCTGCGCGATCAAGTAACATCAGTACGTTTTTTTATTCCGTGAGGGTTTATTAATGAGAGTTTTGGATGATTTACTGTCTTAAAATGATAGATCTCGGACGCGATCGGGCGTAGCTTTTAGCTTAGCCCAACAACAAAGAGAAGCAACATGGAGCTATCCTCACTTTGCTACGATGGATGAAATAAACCGTGTCTAAATCACTTTTCCATTGATCGAGTGTCCAATAATTGTATTGGATGAATAATAACCCTTCGATTGCTTTAATACATTCAAGTACAGTACTAACAATAATTTGTTTATTCGATGCTAAGAATGATTAACCTCCCGCACGTTTTTTAAAAGCTGCATCGTGTATTAAAAAGTTTTCCATTGATGGAGCATAAAATAAAATGATTAGAGCGATCAATGGAAAAGTGATTTAGACACTGTTTATTTCATAAACAGTTGCTAAGTGGGGTTAGCTTCGTGATGTGGGTCTTTGATGTTGTGCTAACGCTAAGCTAACAGCAAGGCCCGGTCGCGTTTGAGATTTATAATTTTAAGACAGTAAATCATCCAAAACTCTCATTAATAAACCCTCCATGAATAAAAAAAAAATTACAGATGTTGCCTGATTGGCAGTAAGATGGTCGCTGCAGACATAGATTCTTTAGTAGGACACATCGGTCCCTCTTCTCTGTACTTGTCCATTAAAGGTGAAGTTTCTCATCTTTTGGGAATTTGTGAATGCTCACTTGTTCACTGCTGATATTCGAACACCCAAATGAGCTACAACGTGACAGCATTTTCAAGTTACACCAAAAAAAAGAGGCGATCTTTCAGAAAAATGATCTGTATGGCAAGCAGTTAAAACACCAGACAAACGGGCAAGGCTCTGCCTTATGCCCAGTGCCCACATGTACGTCACGATGACGTTTTGCGGAAATGCGCGGAATTTTAGGGGCGTGTCCCAGAGAAAAAACTACCATAACTTGGAATGAAATTTTTATATATTTATAATTTATTTTGCAAAAACGAACAGAGCTGAATGATATAAGATATATATGTTGTGACAAATATGCAAATTTCCAACATCATGTCGCAATACCTTTAAATAAACTTATCTCCAACTATAAGATGTGGTTATATTTTTTTTAATAGCCTTAAAATATTTATATTTATAACCTTCCATCACAAGTTTAGTAGCTGAAAAAAAGGTACTGTGTCTTTCGGACTATAACGTGCATTAAGCAAAACAAAATAGTCAGATAAGTCAAACTTTATTCAACTCATTCATAATAAGCACATAAAAGAAGTTTGAGGTCTGTAAGCACAACCAGAATTAATACATAAGACGCACCTGATTATAAGGTTCACTGTCGATTTTTGAGAAAAATTAAAGGATTTTGAGTGCGCCTTATACAGTAGTCTGAAAAATACGGTGCCTGGATAACTGAGGTTGTATAGACAGCAGTTTATTTTTTGTATTATTTTTTTAAATTAAATTTATTCATTTTAAATACAACACAATAACAATCTCACATTTGAGACCGTACAGATTAAAAGTAAAATGAAGGGATGCAGATAGAAGAAAAAATCTTATTTTTCTGCCCCCTATTTCCAAAATGCAGTAGTTCAAACAACACAAACAAACTAACAAGTTTATTTCAAGTTACTGTACAGAGAATGTGGAGAAAAGAAGCAAGAACACTTTGATTCTTAATTGTTCTTTCTTTTCAGATTTAGCACCTACATTACCCACAATGCAACACAACCTCCAACAACAGTTTGAGTAATTGAGTACCGTACTTTTCACCCTATAAGTTGCAGTTTTTTGCATAAGCTGCATGCCCTGCGGCTTATACACTGAAGCAATGTATTCAGGGATTTCCCCCCCCCCCCCGTAGTTATAAACCAATTTTTGACTGAAATATGACTGTTTTCATTAAGTCAGTGCTTCTTGAGAATAGGGACAAAATGGTTTTAAATTTCTTCCACCAAAAATGTTATTTATTCCTAAAGTTATGTATTCATACATAACAAATAATGTTTTGGGAAGGTAAATATGTTAAGGTGCAGGCTCCCAGCTGCAACATTTTCTTTTAAATTACATTTTTACTGGATCTGACAGAGAACTTTGTCAACACCATCAGACAAAAATAAATAAGTATAAAATTATTTTTTAATGAACTTATGACTGATATTTTTATTCTCTGTGGTGCCTTAATTCTTTTAATTATGTCCATGTTTTTTAAATTAATCATACCACAATCTAAACATTTATTTAGTCTGTATTTAATTACTCCAGTTCACTTGATACAAAAAACTATTTTGAAAGTAATCACCACAATGAACAGTGTTATTTATTAGTAAAAAAAACATATGCACCAAATAGATGAATTCAGACAATTTACAAACAAGTGCCTATCAAGAAACAAAATAAATATTATTTTAAACAAAATGCAACATAAACTACATCTGACGGAGTTGACGGCACATGACGGTGTTGACACAGAACTGACGGTGGTGACAAACTAGTAAGTAAAAAGAAAACATTGAACTTGAAATGACATTTAAGTAGAATAAAATGCTGAAATGTTGTAGAATGTGAAGACATGAAGAAAAAAAGTGAAATAACCATATTTAGCTTTCAAGGAACATCAATATTTTTGAGAATATACCTTTCTTACTGAAGTCATCAACCAGGACGATTTTCAATCAAAATGTAGAAGATGAATGTAAACAAAAATATACAAGGCATAACTCTTTGAAATATATTGTGAACTATTTCATATCTTTCTAAATTGCTGAAAAGTCAGTATATTTAATCCCTAGGCAATAGACGTGTCACATATTCTCCTTCAATAAAGTCCATAACAGCTGGTGATATGCGGTATACACCCCTGGTGCTGCTCGTGCGGACTGGTGAAGATGGTTTTCCCAGCTTAACTAGGACATCTGAAAATGGCACAAAGCAGACATCCCGACGACCTTGTTTTTTCTTGAAGCTAAGAGTTGGTCCATGAGGATGAAAAAATTCCACTTGTACATCTTTGTGCTCTTTGTCAATTTGTAAGGCTTTAGCCAGCCACCACTTCCCATCATACATCACAACAAGCCAGTCTTCACTTTGGACATCACCAGGGCCTATCGTGGTCGTTGTTCCTTCAGGTGTCTTGCTAGGCTCCTTCTCCATTTCCTCCATCAGCATTTCCAGAGGATTCTGAACTTTAGCAGTGGTTGACCTTTTATGGACATCTGGGTCCTGTGTTGTGTCACCAAAAGAGTGAATGGTTGGACTGAAGCACTTGCAAATCTGTGACTCCCCGCAAAAACATGAAAGAACCCTGCAATGGATGACATTCCCCTGAGCTAGCACTTGGTGAATGTTTCTTGTTCCTGGGATTGATTTCAGGGTTTGCAGGAGGAGAGAGTCATAAGACTGAAAATTATCATTTGTCACAAATTGCAGCTTGACACCACTTAAGCTGTTGGACACCATGTCAAAGAATAATTTGCCATCTATGATATCCTGGCCTCTTAGCACAATACTGTCAGCACATCTCTTCACCGTCGCCCCGATGCCATCTGGAGCACCCTTGCCATGTGATGTTGGGAAGAAATTCCATGTAGCTTTCTCAAATCCCAGACGTTGCGGGACAACACAGAGGAGAAAGAAGTTCTTTTTATTTTTATATTGTTTGCTTGGACCATCAGACCAAAAGTGGACAGTGTTTATAACCGGATATCTGATGTGAATATCTGTGAGGATTTGATCCATATAGGTCCAGATGGCTGCAGCATCCTGACGCTTTGACTCTGAGATTGTGCAGAATCCTGCTTTTTGTTGCCCAGTGTAGAACATGCCTGTGTGAAGTGTGATCTGCGGGAGATTTTGTCCATAGTGACAGGATTGTACTTCTGAGCTGTATTTACATTTCCAGGCCTCGGAAAAGTCAACATGAACAATGGCTGTATTTTCATCACAATTTGCTATCATATTCCGATACTCCTTGGTTTGATTTCGAACCAAGTGGACATGAGTGGTTGTCTCATTTTTTAATTTGTCTTGGTAGAGATGCATAAGCTCTGACAAGGTGCCAGTGTATTCCTGCAGTTTGGTGTGAAAGTGAGTTCCAACTTCTGTTTGCTCCTCTACGCGTTTCCACTGTGACCATTTTACTGGTGTTGTCCCTTTTTCTGGAGAAAGCCTTGAGCATTTGTTTAAACAGCGGGAGCAAGCACGCAAAAGACAAGACTCACTTGCTGGAGAACAACAGATAAGTTTGAAACTCTCTTCAAGGTTGCTGGTTGCCACAGCATTGAATGATTTCAAGACCTCAAGCATCAACATGGCATTCTCATGGTACTGACACAGACAGGTTTTTCGATCTGAGGCTCTGATGGGTGTGATATGGAAAGGACGCAAGGCACAGAATGATGAGTAACTAAGCTTAATATTTGGGTTTTGTTGGAGAAATACACCATGAAGGTTTTGCATTGTGTTAGTTAGAATCATTCTTTGACGTTTTACTTTATTTCTGGTGATGGTGTCTTGCTTGTCAGTCGTCATCCTTGAATTGTTTTCCAAAAACATGTGCACACTCCAGGAGATGCGCTGGAGAAAACTAGGCTTCCTTTGTTTTGGCATTTTTTCCCTCAATGTTTTGTAAGTCAAGCCAAACTCTTGAACCCGATGAAGTAGCCGATATTTCTTGAGAATTCTACCAGACAAAGAAAGTTGTGCGTGCTTTGCTACGAGTCTGCTTCTTCTGGGAGTATGATGGGCATTGCTTTTCAACTCTGCAGTCAAGGCATGGTGGAAAACTAATGATCTTTTGATTAATGGATTACTTAGTTTGCTCCCTTGAAGCAACTTTTTAGTCTTAGTCTGAGGTGAGTCTTGTGTTTCTTTCTTTTTACGTCTGTCTTTTTCTTTTATGCGTACAAGTCGCTTTTTTAGAGTGCTTCTCTCTTTTGATAACTTGTGAATTTTGTCTTTTAGTTCTTTGACCTGTCTTGAATGCCTTTTCCTCATTCTAGATCTTTCCCTTTCCCCTGCTGCACGCTGCCTACTGCTCCTTGGTTCTTCAAAATTTAAATCTACAGGACTCTTCGGTGGGGTATCTACACTTTTCTGGCCTTCCTTTGCTCTTTTTCTGCGTTCTCTTGACTCCTTTTGTTTTTGCTTCCAAAGTCTTCTCTTAAGTCTCTTATCTCTTTGACCCAGATCATTGATATGTTTTATTTTTCCCACTTCCACTCTCTGTCTCCATCTTTTCCTTTCCTTTCTTAAAAACTCTTCCTTCAGCTCAGGCTGGCTATTAATTTTTTCTCTCCTTCTTTTCTGATACTCCCTGTTCCTTTTCTTGCACTCCTCCACTGACAGCTTTTCTCTGGCCATTCTATCCTGAAATACAGGCAATTATAATCAGTACACTGATTGTCATGGGATAAACTTACCCTTCCCTAACAAAATAAACCACATCTTATTAATTTTAAAGGACTAATAAAATTGCATTAAATTTAAACCATTAAACTATACAAGTTGCTGAAAATAATAAGAAACATGTTTAAAAAGAAATACTTGATGCATGTGAAGTGCTGTCATTTATGTAAAATACAGTAAAATGAATTAACTGCACACTTAAGTGACATTTGTCAACACCATCACTAAGAGAGTCAACACCGTCAGTTAAAAAATCTGATGGAGTTGACATCTGACGGAGTTGACAAAATGCCATGCTAATTTCATTTATATGATGATATTCTGAAGGAGGCCATCTTGTAGCTTAGCAGTTCCTTTAAATCCTTAAAATTTACCAAAATTAAGCATTTATTTAACAAAATTTCATTAAAATTTTGAAAAATGTTACTTATGGTGTTGACACTTTATGGTTGTGACAAACAACTTAGGAATAAAAAAGAAGAAAAAACAAAAGAATAGTATTAGCTTACCAGAGCTGCCTAGCTCCCTGACCACAGGAAGAGAAAGGAAGTGGTCATGGGGTCCTCAGAATTACTGGTGCTCCTCAATAATGCCTGATTTTTTTTTACATTGTTTTATGTCTGACGGTGTTGACAAAAACTGAGGACACAATTTCAATTGAATTTGAAAATACATTAAATTACTTTTAATTGCATTCATTGATACTTATGAAGTTAGTTATTTGAATACTTATAAAATAATATATTATGTCAACTAAATATAATTATTTTAATTATTTTAAACTATGATAATGTGTTGAGTTCTGCTCCAGGACAAGGGCTTTTACAGACACCATCCACCTTCTACAAAGTTTAAAATAAAAAAAATATTCAGCAAACATCAGAAAAACATACATTGTTGTGCTCACATGACCCAGGTTAGTTTAATCAGATATTTGAAAAAAAAATATTTTGTGTATATTTTATTCAAAGTTTGTGCTTTATCCACAGGACCTGTTTTGTCCCTGTTCTCAAGAATCACTGGACCAGGTCTAATATGGTCCAGTGGTTTAAAAAGTGATGAAAAACAAACTTTTTGAAGTTTCACAAATCAGAAAAATGTTTCACAAATCCAAAACCTGTTTTTAAATATCCTTCTATTAGTGTAGAATAATCTAGTCTTGGTTTGAAGAGTCCAGGGGCCTCATGTATCAACGGTGCGTACGCACAAAAACCTTGCGTACGCCATTTTCCACGCAAAACTCTGTATGTATCAAAACAGAACTGAACGTAGAAATGTGCGCAGCTCCACTGCAACTCCAAGGCTGGCGTACGCACGTTTCTGTGGTTTTGGTTCCATTGGCGACACCTAGAGGTGATTCTGAGAAACTGTTCATGATGTGAAAATCATTATTGTTCACACCAAACACACATGATTAACAATTATTACATCCACATGGACGCAATTAGAATATAACTATTCTATGATTTGGTTAATTATAACATTTTGTTGCTTATGTATAAGGCACATAAAGGCATGTTGCCTGACAATATTCAAACACATTTTGTTAAAAGAGAGAGTGTATATTTTCTTAAAGGAATTGAGATGTTTGTGAAGCCTTATTTTAGTAGTAGTTTGAAGGAACGATCCACAATAATTCAGGGAATAGGATTGTGGAATGGTTTGGAAGATACTGTTAAGAATGCCAGATCACTGTGTACATTTAAGAGACTGATAAAGACGAGTTTCTTGGAAGAATATGGGAATCGTTAATACATATATCTACTTAAGTTGTTGTCTGATTTGATTAAGATGTTTGAGTTTTTATGTTTTTAATTTAGCTAGATTGTTATTTTCTTTTTGAAATAAAATTTTATATATATAATTTGATTTACATTAGAATTGAGTAAAAAGGGGCAGTTTTCATAAGACTAGTTCTTCTTCTGCCACCTTTCATTTTATTTAATTTACTTTTTGTTATTGTATTGTATGTATAATTGTCATGTTTTTAAATGAAATGAATAAATTTTCAAAAAAATAAAAAAATAAAAATAACCTGCAAAAGATATAAAAAACAGAAAGACTGAATAGTCTTGCACAGCTTCAATTCTTGTTTTTTGGTTATTTTTAGCTGTTTTAGCAGTTGAAAAACGTGATGCATGATGGGACAAGACGACATTCCTCTGGTGCAAGGCATATTTAAATGAATTTGCATATTTATATGGAGGCGTGTCAAAGGCGGAGTCGGCCACTCTCTCATGTGCGCTCAATTCCACGTTGATTGTGATGTACAAAAGCAATGTGCGTGGATTCCGGCGTACGCACAGTTTGATACATCTGGATTTTTTTGTGCGTACGCCGTTTTCTGGATTTGACCGTACGTCACTTTTCAGTAAGAAGTCCACGCAAGTCTTTGTACATGAGGCCCCAGGTGTTGTGGTTTTTTGCTGGACCAGGTCCCTGTGAGAAGGCATTTGCAATGGTATCCCAGATCTAGCATTGAAATCAGCTCCGGAAACCACTTCTTCTGTGGCCACCTTGGGGCTATGAGAATCAAGGAAAGAGCTCCCTGACGTACCCGTTCCAATGTCGCCTCGATCAAAGGGACAGGTGGAAAGGCATAGTAGAGCACCCCTGCAGGCCAATCATGTGCCAGAGCATCCATACCCAATGGAGCATTGGCTTCCCTCAAGGAAAAGTAGAGGTCACAGTGTGAGCTAGCCCTACAGGCAAACAGGTCCACAGAGGCTTTCCCAAATCGTGACCAGACCTGTTCCACATTCCGTGGATTCAGGCTCCATTCTGATGCCAAAAGAGGTCCTCTTGAAAGGGCTTCCACCCCATAATTTAGTTCACCACGAACATGAGTCGCCCTAAGTGACAAGATTCTTGGAGCATACCATGTGAGTTTCCTCTGTGCCAGTCCTAAGAGGGCCTGGGACCTTGTTCCTCCCTCTCTGTTGATGAAGGACACTGTGGTCCTGTTATCTGATTTCACCAGGATATGTTGTCCAGCAATCAGATCTTTGTTGAAGAAGTATTTTAATGACAGCTTCCAAAAAAATGGCCAACAACTCCAGGAAGTTGATATGTAATCTTGCTTCCTGTTCATTTCAAAGGCCGCGGGTGTTCTGGTTTCTACAGATCGACCCCAGCCAGTTTTTGAGGCGTCCGTCGTAATGACCACATGAGATGGCATCCTTCCCAGTGAGACCCCTTCCGTGAAAACGGACAAGTCTCTCCAGGATTCCAGGGCCTCCAGGCACTCTGGGTCTATCCTAACTTTCTCTGCCTGATTAGACAGGTCTGGTTGTATTCGTTGGTTTAGCCATACTTGTATGGGCCACATTTTCCATAATGCTTGTGGCACACAGGGAATGGCTGCCGCCAAGAGGCCTAAGAGGCATTGGCAGGTTTTCACAGGGACCCGTTGGTCCAGTTTAAACCTTTCCAAGCAAAGGCGAATGGAGGAAACTCGTTCCTTCGAGAGCCATGCTCTGTACTGGACGGTGTCGATCTGCACTCCCAAAAATATGGTAACCCACAATGGAGTCAAATCGCTTTTTTGTAGGTTTATGACAAAACCAAGAGACTCCAGGTGAGAATCACCCTATAGGAGTGTGACTGGGCCTGCTTTCTGCTTTCAGCCAGAATCAGTAGGTCATCGAGGTAATTCATGACCCTGAGTCCTTGATTCCTAAGAGGGGTCAGGGTTGCATCCAGACATTTGGTAAATGTACGCGAGCAGTCTTTAAACCAAAGGGTAAAGCTTTGAATTCATAAGCGTTACCCTTGAAGGCAAAGCGGAGGAACTTCCTGTGTTTCCTCCATACACCTATATGGAAATAGGCATATTTTAAATCCATTGTACATGCGTAGTCTCCAGGTCTCACAGACTGGAAGACTTGCCGTAGTGTAAGCATCTTGAATTTAATGTTTTAATCCTCTTGTTGAAAGTCCTGAGATCCAGAATCAGTCTCAGGGAATGATCCTTTTTGGGCACCAGGAAGTATTTACTGTAGTGGGCAGAGTGTAGCTTGCATCTTGAGACCAGGCTAATCACTCCCTTTTGCAACATTGTTGAAACTTCTTCCCTCAGTACGTGTGCAAGTTTTGGGTTAATTTTAGATTGCAACACCCCTGTGAAGCGGGGTGGTTTCTTTGAGAACTGCAACTTGAGCCCATGACGTATCGTTGTCATGACCCACTCATTTGGTAAACACGCCTTCCAGGCCTGCACATGCGCGCTGAGCCTGGAGGACATGTTGAATTGCTGCTCGTCGTGTTTTAGCGCCAGAGGGGTGACCTTTGACCCCTCTTGCACTCCTCTGAGCAGGCTAGTCGGCCCAACAGAAGATATCGTGAGATCTGACCGTCCTTGGCAGAGCTTGTGTATCTTGCTGTGGTTCATCGTTTGACCATATGGTTTGTCTTTAAAAATGGGACTCGAGTCAAGAACCAGGGAAGTCTGTGCTTTGGTACTTTTATTTTCGTACATGTCTGAAACAGTGTTTGTTTTGTTTACACATGCAAAATTCGAGTCATGTTTGGTGCGCACGCACATACCACTCACTCCTCGTAGTTTTTTACAAGGGGACACTGGGCTTAAGAGGTTCCCGTACAACGTGGGTGGACAAACCTGTAAAATTGTCAGATCGTCCTGTTTCATCAGGTTTGAGTCTGTTTTCCACATTGGGTCACTGAAGAGGTCCTTGGCCGATACTGGAAGGTTTCGCCGCCACCAGCGGGTCTCTTCCGTGGTGGGCCACGCGTGTCTTCCTTTGGGGGTGCAAAGCTTTTCCTCGGCAACCCCTCGCGGAGGGCTTCCGCCTGTGTGCGTCTTTGTTCCAGCCTGGCCTGGACGCGTTCCAATGCTCCCCCGAAGAGTCCCGTCGGCTCGATGGGGTGCTGGAGGAAAGTGGACCTCTGGTTTTCTGGGAGGTCCGACAGAGTTAGCCAAAGATGGCGCTGGACGACAACTATTTCCGCCATTGCCTTACCTTGGGAAATGGCTATTGTCCCCATCATGCGGAGCACGAGGTCCGAGGCACAGCGGGCCTCCTCCATGGCTTCCGTCGCGTCCTACTCGTCTTTTGTTACATGGATATGTTGGAGTTTTTCTGCCAGGTAAGCCTGTACCATGGTCGATGTGTTCATTGCACGAGCTGCGAGGCCCTGAGCATTGTAGCACTTCTCGAGTTGTTTCTCCGAAGCGCGACAGGCCCTTCTGGGTAGCGTGGGTTTCGTCCCCGTGACTGTGGGGACCAAGTGAGCTACCAGAGTCTCCTCTATCAGGGGTGCGTTGGCGAGGCCTGCTGTCTCCATTCCCGCGACGTCAAGGAGTCGGGATAGTGGCAACATGACAGAAGCTCCGGGTTCCGTCCAGGAGCATTTGAGCTCCATGAGGAAGTCCGGAAACATGGGCATTTTCTGCAACGTTGTCGATTGTTTCACGTAGAAGTAGCTTCCCGCTAGCCTCGTAGCCTGTTGGCGAGGCGTGGGGTCTGGCCGTGTGACCTACAGGGCATCTGCCGCCCTGTGGCACAGGTCAAACAGGGTAGGTACCGACAAGTCCGGTTCCGGTAAGATTTACGCCAGGTTCTGGGAGAGAATCAACAGTTTCCCCTTGTGACTATATTCGGCGTCTTGGTCGGACATTTCAGGCGTCAAGTCCTCGGCGGCAACTGAGGAGTCTGACATGTTGTCCTCTCCGACTCGGCCGTTGCATTCCAGGTCCACGTTGTTGGGCTCCAGTTCAGGAAGGAGCACTTTAGTGCGACGTGCGACCTTCAGCGCCGCTTTTCTAGCCATGGATTTAGCCAACACGTCAGCCCTTCGTTTCCTCACTACTACCGACATTCTACAGCAGTGAGAGCATGAGTCGGGGAATTCCAGCGCTTTCCTCGCGTGCAGAATCCCGAGGCAGACAGGACAGGCCTCGTGGGTGTCCATCGCCGAGAGGGAGTAGCCGCATCCGCTGGGGCATGGGCGCGAGCGAGGACTCGTTGTTTTGGTTTTCCTCCTCCTTGTCCTCCGTTTTCCCGTCTCGGGAGCCATGTCCGGCAAGAAGCGTCGAATTTGTTCCTAGTTTTCTTTTGTTTGAAGCCGTCTTCTCCGTCGTCTTGCTTTCGCTGGTTAGCCTGCTAATGGCTAGCAGGAGGTTGTGACGCAGTTAGCGTCGTCGAGCGAAAAGCTGCGGAAAGAAGAAAACTTCGAAGGTGAGTATAAAAAAGCTGGACCAGCTTTCGCCAGCAATATGCAGGAAAATTTCTCTGTACACTCAGTGTAGGGAGCAAGCTCACCTCAGTTGAGCGATGCGACAACAGTAAGTCCCACGAAGTTCAGGTGTTTAAGCGAGGTGAAGGGCAAAAAGAGAAAGATCGAGGGACGCAAGCCGCTTAAGTACCCAGAGGGCGGGGCCTCTGGCGAGGCGGTGACGCCCCTAGCCGTAAAGGCGTGAGTATATTCCTTCAGGTAATCACGCGGGGGCGCAATTTCCATAGCAAGTATGTTGCACCGAGAGACCGACTGAAAGGGAACTAATAATAGTAATAATATAAGATTTTTTTCCATTTTATACCTCAGATGCTGAACAATATAAAACAATTAAGACTTGAAACGTCTATTTTTTCTCATTAAGACAAAGACTTAGATTAAGACATCCAAAACAATTCATTATTGTCCGTGTTTCACTGGGGGAACAAAAAAGCTTCTCAGAGTTCAGCTAATAATCCTGGCAGTTAAAAGATCCCACACCATGCATTTTAAGACATTCACTATCTCTTTTGTGGAAAAAGGTATGGTCTTCAGCCTGCTGCTCCTCTTTGGCTCCCGGTTAAATTTTTCTTGGCAGTCCTGCGAGGCTTCTTCCTGTTATGTGCCATTGGAAAGCATTACGAAATCTGCCATCTTGACTGCACAAACCAAATAACAACAAGAGTGCATTGTGCACCACCTGCTCCACGCATTTAGGTGGTTTTAAATATGCAGGCAAAACAGCACCTATCCCCTCAGTTCGATGCAGGATTCCTGAGGGGATTTATAGAAAGTAGGGGCAAAACTATGGTAGCCCCGAGGTGTAAATGAACAACATTTGAAAAAAATGGAATTACCTTA
>JBBPBX010013900.1:2298-17527 GCA_038048925.1 Garcialebias charrua | reverse complement strand
CACTTGAGCTAGTTTCACACCCACCTTCCCTGGAAAATAAAGCCCTTCTCTACACAAAGCTTCTCCAGCTGTGTTAAGAGGTTGGTATGAGTTCTGTAAGTGGAAACACCTGCATGTATTTATGCAAATTTCATTTATTGTTTGTTTTATGTATACATTCACACAATTCCCAGTGTCCTTGAAGGTAGTTATGCAGTTATGCGGTTTTTGAGCCTCCCCCCTCCCCTCACTCATGTAACTGTAAACAGGCCTGTTACTCCTCCAGAGACAGAAGCAATGTGAGCGCACTGTGCTTCTTCTGTCACAGCTAGCATCAGCTCTAACCAGAGGTGGGTAGAGTATTCAAAATTTTTACTCAAGTAAAAATATTGTTACTTGAACCAAATATTACTCAAGTAAAAGTAGTGAGTAGGCATCCAAAAATGTACTTGAGTAAAAGTAATAAAGTACTTTGATTATAACCTACTCAAGTAGTGAGTAACTGCGGAGTACCATCTTGTGTCATTAAATTATAACATGCAAATGTATTTACAAGGAAACATAACTTTTAATGAGACTGAACATACATTGTTATAAATAAAAACACAAAGGCAATACCAGCCAAAAGGATTTAGAAATAAACCACTTATCTTTTACATTGTTGTAAATAAAAAAACACAAAGGCAACTGTAGCCCAAATAATTCTGCTAAATAATAATAAACTTGACTTTCTGCAAAACTTTGTTTCTACCAGTAAATGTTGGAACTCATTTTCTTACATTTTGACATCCTATAAACAACACTAACTGTTTACCAGAATCTCCGACGTCACTCAACATGGCCCGCGCGGAGTTTGTTGTGGTCACGTGACTGGTTGGCTTCACTTGATTGGTTACATGTCAGGTGACAATAAGTTACGCAATAATTTTGCTGCAAATATTTTTACATACTTGAAACAAAAGTAACTGTAGCGATCGGCAGAAAGCCCATAGTAACTGAGTAAAAGTTGCGGTTTTCTCCCCTAAAATTTACTCATGTAAAAGTATAAGTCTTTCACATTTAAGCTACTCTCACAAGTACAATTTTCTCAAAAAGCTACTTAAGTAAATGTAACTGAGTAAATGTAACTAGTTCCTACCCACCTCTGGCTCTAACACAACAGGAAGACAGCTGCTGCACTACAATGGAAAGCACTTTAGCATTTACTGTTTTCAGAGCAAGTTGTACAAGACTCATTTCACTGTAGTTAATGGTGGATCATGGTACTCTTTTGTTTTGGGGTTGAAAGACACATTTTTGCATGGGAAGTGAATTGATGAGGCTCTAAACAATTGGACCACTTGTTTCTGACTCTGGTAAACATCATTATTAGCTTGCAACAATGCCGTACCCAGAGTGACGTCTATGTTTTATAGTTGTCTGATATGTTCTAAAGAGGATTTAACACTGTATGCTATGGTTAAATGAAAAAAGTGTAGGAAGTGTTACACTAAACTATTATCCTTACTACTGGAGTCAATACTGGCTGTCTGTTAGCAATCTGATGAACCAGGAATCTTAATTAAATGCTCAGAAAGTATCATCAACTGTATATCTACAACGGATTAATCTTTGGAATTATTTCAGTTCAAGATAGAAGCTAACTGACCTTCTCCGAAACAAAAATGGCTATGTGTCAATCAGTTTTACAGCTATTTAAGCAAAAATTGGTGTGGTGGTAGTTGAGAGTCTCTACAACACAGACAATGAGCAGGATGGCATGAGATTCTGAATCACATTATCAAGATTTAACCAAAGCGGCTACAACTATGGCAACAAGGTGGTAGAGTTGGTAGAGCAGTTTCCTCTCAGCGAGAAGGTCGCCGGATCAAATCCCGGCTGGGGCCTTTCTGGGTGGAGTTTGCATGTTCTCTCTGTCAATGTGTGGGTTTTCTCCAGGTACTCCAGTTTCCTCCCACAGACCAAAAACATGCATGTTAGACTCATTGGTAACTCTAAAGTGTCCCTAAGTGTGAGTGAGAGAGTGAATGATTATTTGTCTCATTTGTGTCCCTGTGATGGACTGGAGACATGTCCAGGGTGTCTCTATCTCACTGTGCCTCTTGCACAGTGATAGCTGGACATGGGTACCAGCGATCCCAATGGCAAAGAAGCGGGTAAAAATTATAGATGGATGGCTACAGCTATCAATTTTCAACATACAGTATGTTGATCTTAATCCAAACCCCTGGCACGTAGAGAACAATATGCATTTCTTCAAGGAATGCTAAACCATTAACTACATGTGCTTTGTTCTTGTTTGATTATATTTCTCAAACACTAAAGAAAACAGGAGAACACACAGAGTAACACACAGCTCAGGGCATGAGGGTCCAAATGACAGCTACACTGACCTTCTTATGTGGAAATAAAAGCAAACTTTTGTACCTATACAAAACAATGTAAGCAGTATGGTGACAATCTAACTAAAACATGTTGATAAGCATGTTTACTCTCGATATTTTACTTACTGTCAGTGAAGTGGGAGCTGCAATCAATTTTCCAAACTATCTGCCCTTTGTGAGATCCACTGATACCTCGATTCTTGTAGTCCAGAAAGTTCTCAGACAAAGTCTCATCTAAAAAGAGATATGAGACACATGAGATACATGTTTGGGGGTGTTTGTGTTTAAATAATCTCACTTACCAATTAGATACATTCCAATCCAGTCTCCAGCATCCACCTCCTCCTTGATGTCCCACGTAATGACCAAGTCTTCAGACTGCCCAATGGTGTAGTGAGTGGAGCTGACGGTAAGTGTGGAGCGAGAGTCCGGTGAGACCAGATCAGTGTCACTAGTGGAGCGAGGTAACGCAAGCACAAGAGTATCCTGGTTCAGGCCGTTGACAGCAAAGGTTTCGGGGCCATAACTGTGGCGTGTTGAATCCTTACAGCGTTGGCGTGTCAGGCCGCTGCGGGTTGGGGTAGCCATGGCAGCCAGGCTCAGCAGCCGGTTCTGGTACAGGTTCTACAACCAAACATATGACAGTGTATCTCCTTTTAATGTGAAAGGTGAGATGACCTCTACCTGACCTGAAAAGTAAAGTAGTCTCAGATAACAGTCCAGCATGTGTTAAATCATCTGTAAGAATCCTGTATTGTGGTTTGAACAATTCTACAAGGTATGATGCAAATTTGCTAGATTAGGCATGATCAAGAACAATAATAATGTTCCTTTCTTACAGTAAAAATACTGCAGAATACTGCAAATTCACTTTGTTGCACAGTCTCAAAGGTCAACTCCTAGATGGCGGCAAAGTATGTTAAATAGGTTCCTTGGTATGTGTGAAATATGCATTATTTGGGGTTAGTGGCCACCTCTGACCATAAGTGGTTTGATGCAGTGGTGTAGTCTACATAATACACAGGTATACAGAGAATATCCACTAGAAAAGCTTAAGAATTTCAGTCTACCAACTTAAAATTGTCCCATGATACATGATAAATCATTAGGCACGTGTCATCGATATGTTAAATGGCAGTTAAACGCTTCTGTAACAATCTGTCTGTATGCAGCTCTTGTTTATTACATTTGCTTATCCAGTGAATTATTGTATAATTAATACTTCTGTACATACAACTCAATACTTTAACATGTTTTGCTTTGCTGCTGCTTTAAAAATTCTATAACGTTTTTAATACAAAGCCAGCTGTTGTACACAGTTTGGTGTTTATTTATTCAAGTATAAGCATCAGAGAAATTTGGAAATGTTCAATATGCTTAAAAATAAATTGACGATTACATTGTACCAACCAGTGTACTTTGGTTTCTAAGCATAGTATATGGACCGACCGCAGTAAAGTTAGTTTTACGTTGGACAATTGCGCTCCGTGGCTTCAGCACCATCCAATGTCTAACGTAAAACTAACTTTACAGTGGTTTAACCACTACAAAAATGTAGACTACACCACTGGTTTGAGGCAAATTTGCAACAATAGTCTATAAGGGGTTGCGTTTCCAGGTAAAAGCTGATTATAACAGCAAAAACATACAAAGTATCTATTGTGTAAATGTAAATCATTTAGTAGTTTTCCCAGTTTGACCCACAGCTGAAAAGAAGCTGTTCCTTCTATCAGTCTTGATGAAGCCTGTAGGCAAACTTCTAGTCCGACAGGTTCCTTTCAGTACTTCTTTGTGGACAAGATGATTAACCTTCCCTCACATGTCCCTTTAATAATGTGTTATGTGTTGTCATCATTGTATGTTTCCATACAACAGCGAAATTGTCTCTGTGCATTTAACCCATCCACCACCAGGTGGAGCAGTGGGCAGCTAATGAAAGCATCTGGGGAGCAATTTGGGGATAGGGTGTCCTTCTCAGAGACAGCACAAGATATGCAATTATTGGGGATCAAACCCGGGACTTTGGGTCCCGAGTCAGCTGCCCTGCCTCTAGCCCATCTCTGCCCCTGACATGTGATTAATATTTAGAAAAAAAAAGTTGAAATACTAAAACCTGTACCTCTGATTTTTCTAATTTCTTTTTGCACTAATTAAATAAAAATCCAATAATTCTCAGTTGGGTCATCTGGACAGTTTCTTTTTTATAGAAAGGTTTCACCCTCCATCTGGAGGGCATGAACTAGCTTGCCTTGAACCACTTTGGCTGTGGCTTCCTGCCTGGGAGGAGTCGACAAGGGACAGGAACCCCCAGAAACCATCTTGGCTCCAGCAACCTGGTTGGTCCACTTAAGGTGTTTACTGCTTGGTGGGGGCAACAGTTTGCTGGAACTACTTTGACTGATGATGCCCTCCAGATGGAGGGTGAAACATTTCTGTAAGAAAAAAACTGTCCAGATGACCCGACTGAGAATTATTGGATTTTGTACCTGGATGCATGAACTTTCTTTAAATGAAAATCCTTCTGCAGAAATCCATCTGTTCTTTGGAGGATAAAATCAAATAAAAACAGTACGGAGAACACCACAGAGATGGTTTGCAAGAGCTGCAATGAGGAAATAAACTCTGGGTGGTGAACAAAAGAACAAGATTGCGGATACAACTGGTCAAAACAAGTTTTTTTCTTTAGAGATAGTGTGAGAAGTTCAGTCATCCGGGAGACTCAAAGTAGTGCCGCAGCTCCTCCACAGGAGCCTGTTGAGGAGGTTTGACCATCTGGTAAGGAAACCCTATGGAAAAACTTGAATGCCCCGGAGAGACTATTGATCCCACAGTCTCAACACTCTTCGGTTCGGCACCACACCACACTAGTTAAAGGCCTGCCCAGTGATGGTACCCACCCCCACTCAGCCCAGTTTTATGGGACCATCTTGTTTGCAGTTAAATGAACTGCTCTGAGGTAGGGATGCACCGATCCATATTTCTCACTTCCGATCCGATACTTAATAACTGAGTATCGACCGATACCGATACTTTTCCGATCCGATACTGTTCAGGTACAGTATGTGACTCTGTATAATGAAACTTTTGTACCCGAACTATTCATTTTAACATTGTGTGAGATAAACCCAATGAAGACACTTTTAAGCCTTACAATAGGGAACCCACTGACTTTAACAGCACACAGGACAGGAGGCAAGTATACCACACACATGTCCTCCTTACTCATGGTGCAGCTGAAAAAACTAAAAAAGTGCTAAGCATGATGGGAAAGACAACACAGCCACTCCCCTTAACCAATAAGAGAGTGGATTTTGTTGTCTTTCCCATTATAACCAATAGTTATAACCATGCCACACACAGAGTGGGGAACAAGTTACAGTGTGTATTCACTTACACCTGAGAAGAACCAATGAGGCGAGAACAGACTTGAGTCGTACTGATCAATAGCAAAGTGGCTGATGTGTCTCAAATGGCCTGGGAACACCTTGGAGTCCTCGGAAGAGCTGGAAAAAGTGGCTGTGAGGAGCGATTAGAGCTGTAATTTTTAGCCCGAAGCTCCAGCCCTTGGGACAAAATGATGTGCTTGATGGGCGGGCTGGGTCGGGTCGGGCTTTGATGCGGTTTTAGAAGTGACAACATTTAGTGTAGTGGCAGACTACCATGCAAGGTGCTTTCCAGTCCTACCGGGAGCAACTCAGGGTTAAGTGTCTTGCCCAAGGACACAACGACACATGGTGTGGGGAACCGGGATTCGAACCGCCAACCTTCCGATCGGGGGACGACTGCCATTACCACTACGCCACGGCCAGATAGTTGGACTGAAAGTTTGGTCAACTTGTTGTTTTTTTATTTATGGGATTTCATGTGTTTATATGGAAATGTTGTGGGATGAAGCATTTGGGGAATTTGTGGGGCATAAGTGACGGCTTGATTAAATTGTGTTAACTGTCTTAAATGTTATCCTTCATGGCCAATCTATTACTAGTTTATTTATGAAAGCTTTTTGCATGTGCAGGTAAATTATTGTCTGCTTCCTGTACTTGGTTATTATGACACCTCATCCAATTCAGTATAGGATTTTGTGCTGTCAGCTCCAGGCACTGCCCATGACTTAATTAGTAATGAATCCCCCTTTTACCTTAGTTTTGGGGGAGGGTTGTTATAGATGGACAACCAGATCAACAGCCACATGCATCTGCTGACCATTAATAGCTAAAATAACTATAATATATATAATATAGGGCGGCCGTGGCGTAGTGGTAATGGCAGTCGTCCCCCGATTGGAAGGTTGGTGGTTCGAATCCCGGTTCCCCACACCATGTGTCGTTGTGTCCTTGGGCAAGACACTTAACCCCGAGTTGCTCCCGGTAGGACTGGAAAGCACCTTGCATGGTAGTCTGCCGCTACCGGTGTATGAATGTGTGTAGCACTTTGAGATTTTCACTAATGAAAAGTGCGTTATAAATTGAATTCATTATTATTATTATTATTATTATTATTATTATTATTATTATTATTATTATATTAGAATAAATATAATAATCCACTGACTCTTGTTAATGAACAAAAAATCTTATATCTGTTTCTTTGAAATACATTTTTAAAACTATCATGTCAAACTGATTTGCTTACAAAAGCAGTAAAAGCTTAATTAAAAACAAAAAAAGTTGTTTTTTGGGGGTTCGGGCCTGTACTTACACTTAAATGGTCGGGTGGAAAAATGGCTACGAGCTGGGGTCAGTTCGGGTCAGAATTTTTAGGCCCAAATGCAACTCTAGGAGCGATGTCTGGGCCTCCCTGCTCAAGCTGTGACCCACCTTCAGAACAAATGGATGGATTGATGGATGGATGGATGGATGGATTTCACTTCAGACTTACTCAAAAGTTTCCAAACATCTTATCATTTTCATGTAGTTTTTGTGGTGTATTAGTTTAATTAATTTATAGTTTCCTCACTGTGTCCTAGACAGAGAGCTTTTAATAAATTCATGAAGACATGCTGTAATCAACATATTTCTCCTTAGTGTTGTCAACCATCCTAAATAATGAGTTTTAATTAGGGATTCTCTTGCTGCACCACATATGAATAACTTTTGTTAAGAGTCAGGTGAAAGTGTCTGCAGGACCATGGACACGCAGGGTTCTGGATCACAGTGGGTGTGTTGATTACTGATGTTCAAACAGGCTTTTCTTGTTTGCTGCCCACATAATGAAAGTTGCCGCAACACCAAATGTTGCTTGTTGAAGCTCACTAATGAGNTATATATATATATATATATACTGTATTGTATATATAATTTCTTCTTTTGGCTGCTCCCATCTTCAGGGGTCGCCACAACAAACTAAGTCGCAAGAAGACTTGGCAATTATTTTTACACAAGTTGTCCTTCCTGACACAACCACAGACCACCGAGCTACCACATCCATCAGTGTGTAACGGGAGCTGCCATCTTGGGTGCCCAGGGGAGCAGATGGTGGGGGCTGAATGCCTTGCTCAAGGGCCTAGAGTGGGGCAAATGAAGGTGGAGGCAGGTATGGGTGTTTCACCTATCCCACCCACATTTTGATGTTGTCGGTACATGGAGTTGAACCGGCAATCTTCCGATCAAAGGCCCACCTTCTCCAACTTCTGCGCCACCACTCCCATATAAATAGCAAAAATGTAAATTATTTAAAAAAAAACTGTATACAAGTGTCCAAGATACATGCTAAATAATAATAATATATAATATGGTGTATTAAACAGCAGCCTGAACATGAGTCTGTTGTGAGCACATGGGTATGACTACAGCAGCTTATGGTAAGAAATCAGCAGCATATATAAAGTGACATTACAGTGATAATCCTGGTTAGGAATTAATGAGTCTAACAGCTTCAGGGTAGAAGCTGTTCCTCAGTTAGGAATTAATGAGTCTAACAGCCTCAGGGTAGAAGCTGTTCCTCAGTCTAGTGGTTCTACACTTAATGCTCCTCAACCTCCTGCCTGAGAGGAGTGAGGCAAAAAAGTGTGTGTGCTGGGTGAGTGGGGTCCTTCATGATGCAGGTGGCTCTCTTCCTGCATCTGGAGGTGTTGATGTCTGTGATGGTGGGGAGGTTGACATAGTCTTCTGTGCAGCCTTCACTACTCTCTGCAAAGCTTTTCTTTCTGCAGCTGTGCAGCCTCCATGCCACACATTGATGCTGGAGCACAGAATGCTCTCCACTGCACACCTGTAGAAGGGAGTGAGGACTTCAAGATGGCTGCCACAGCCACCTGACCACAGCCAATACATTTTTTATATATTTTTTTTACAAATAATGAACTAAAATTTAGTTTGGCAGCAGCTGAGGCAGTCCCAACACATAAATACAGCCCTAACACGTCCTGCAGTATTGTTTTCAGTTGTTAGTATTTTGTTGATGTGGGGTTGATGTAAGATCTGTGTAGTTCCTGAACGATGGGAAGTTAAGCTGTGACACAAGGTGCATGCTGGGACAAAAAAAAAAAACTCCTGGTGCTCAGCAGTAAATCCAACACCAGCTCGCTGCTCTGGTTCAAATGTGACTCATCTCATGGAGGACGTCAACATGTGATTCAAAGACTTGAAATTTTACACATTCTGTTATTTGTGATTCACTAAGTGGCAAGTGACTAACACGTGCACACGAGGAAAGCTAAAGGACAGGCGTTTATGTGAAGAGGTCAAATTAAGTCAAAGGTTCAGCCATGATGTTGCCAGTGGGTGTGTGTTCTTTGTCAGTACTGTGTAATGATTAACTTCTGAGTTAAGATGCTCGTCAACATCGGCAAGCCCAAAAACTGCTTTAACTCCATCCCTTTTACACATATTGAGCTAAGATTTGTGTGGTAGTAGCTGAGACTGATCCCCAGCTTCTTCTCTGAGCTTTAAATGATTGCACAAAATTTGTTAAAAAAAAAAAAACTTCTTCTCTGAGCTTTAAATGATTGCACAAAATTTGTTTAAAAAAAAACAAACTATTGGAGTCAATTACTGTATTCTGCCTGTTGGCTAAAAATCTCTTGAACCACTGGATGGTTTTTAATGAAACTTGTAAAAAATAGTTCTTGGATACATCTACAGCTCAATAAACTTTGGAGCCAATCCAATTTTAAGATGGCCGCCACAGCCAACTGATCTCAACAAACACAAATCGGAATCAGAATCAGAATAATCTTTATTGACATTGCACCGAGGTACAACGGGAATATGTACACACAGTCGTCCGAAAGAGGGACTAAGTGTACGAAGCTGCAGCTGATTATCAGCGCGGCCATCTTATTCCTTATCAGAATAATAATCTTAGATATGAAAAGGGGAAGAACCATGAGGGTAGACAGTGGTATTACAAAAAATATCTTTCACATCTTGTCTATTAGGACACGATTTGAGACATCAAACAACTCTACCAGCAAGCACAATTAACCCCGGAATTACACCACATGCGTTACGGCTCCGCCCCGCTCCGGTCCGACCTCCGCAGCAAATACGCACCCATTATAATCAATGACAGAATTTACACTGGCTCCGCACGGCGGCGGCGAGCTGCGGAGAGCGGACGGCAGTCCGTCAAAATTAGAAAATTTTCTATTTCTGCCGGATGACGGAGCTGTGCCGGAGTCAACTTTTGAAGATTACGTCGCACCAACAGGAAAAGGAACGAGCACAACTTCCGTATTTACAAAATAAAATCACCACGGGCGGACTAATCCTAGCTCTATACGGATTTATTTGTACAAAAATGCTGTCAAACTATCAATTATGACTATTCTATGACTAAACTATTATATTTATGACTATGACTACACCTAATAACGCAATACAAAAATAAATAAATAAAAAAGTATTTTATTCTGAAATGTAAACATCACTTCCTGTTGCTCAAACCATGTAGCTCATTTACGAGAGAAGATCAAGGCAGCAGTCTCTCTACAGTTGTTCTCCTTCTTTCCACCGAATGAATTGTTTTGTTCTGACTTACTTATTTATCACTTGATTTATCGCGCGATCTCGCACGTGTCTTGGAGCGGCGCATCCAGGCGGACCTGAGCGGAGCGGAGGCAGTGGAAATTGGACTCGTTCAGCTGCGACCTGCGGACCGGAGCGGGGCGGATCCGCGTGCAGTGTAATTCCGGGGTAAGACAGATTACATATTTTCATTCATTCATTCAACCTTTATTTATACAGGCTAGCCTCTGTAGCTGTGTTTCCATCCATTTTCATTTCGAATTTTGAGCTACCTCGCAAATATGTAAATACAAATTAATGCAGATCAGAAGTGTTTCCATCTACTGGCTTGAAGCGCTTCTTCCAAGCCGCGCACAGCGTCATTACGTCAGACGTCAGCGTCATTACGTCAGACGTCAGCACTGCGCATGTCTACAGTAAACAGGAAGTAGCGGTTGAAAACAGAACCCGGCCACACATCTCATCAAAATGGAGAGAATATTTCAGGTACGTGTTGCTATCGGGCGAGTTGTATTTATTCTGTCATGCCAACTAGTTTTAGCGATGTTACATGTTGTCCGGAGCGGAAACAGCTGATCAGTCACGTGACGTGAATGTTCGCTACGGCAGCACGAGTCGGCAAATGTGTTTCCATCTGTCGTTTTGCGCATCTGCTCATTTTCGCAGATCCCAAAAACCACCTCAAGCGAGCGTATAAACTTTTTGGCGAACTTGAGAAAGTAAATACGGATTTTGCCGTTTCCATTAAGCTTTTCTGCTGCGATACTTCAAAATGCGCACCTAGAAACCTTGATGGAAACACGGCTACTGAGCCACGGGGACCCATTTACAAGAGGGACCTGTCTCACTCACACCCAGGATCAATTTAGAGTTACCAATAAGCCTAACATGCATGTTTTGGACTGTGGGAGGAAACCAAAGCACCCGGAGAAAACCCACGCATGCACGGAGATAACATGCAAACTCCACCCAGAAAGGCCGGGATTTGAACCGGGGACCTGCTCGCTGAGAGGCAGCAGCTCTACCAGTTGTGCCACTGTGCTGCCCATAATGCCCAAATATGCATTTGAGGTTGAAGTGGTGAGATTAGTCTATGAGCCTTTTCAGATCAGCCACAGTTCTGATGATGTTTTTCAGCCAGCAGTTCTGATAAGCTTGCACAGAAAGTTCTCCGAGGGGGGGGAAAGGTGGGATAGATGCAGTTGTTATCCTTGGTTACTCATGACCCAGGAGAAATTTGATAGTCAGCCCATTTCCAAGGCTGGCGGGGAGTCAGATTCAGATAAGCTTGATTGTTGATTTTCTTCAGGCAGACAGATTTTTTTCCTTCAGCCTTGGAGTCCATTTGGATGATCCGATTCCAAAATGGCCTAATTGTGGGAATCAGTTCCACTGATCCATGCTATGAATCTGCTTCAAGGTCGAACCCACCACACTGACGAGTCCCAGAAACTGCAGGTAGCCTGCGATTCTCATAAATCGCCTCCACCTTACGGTTAAGCTCGTAAATCAGCTGATTTAGCGAGGTCACGGCACGGATCAAACCTTCACACTGACTCGGTAGCTTTGTCATGGCTGAAACAGCCGCCAAAGTCTTCCTCATTTTTCGATAGAGCAGAGCCCCGCCGATGCCAAAAAGAAGAGCCCCCGCTATCATAAATCCAATTATGTAAACATCTTCCACATCCTCCACAGACAGGACTGAGAGACACATCACCTTCCACCAGTGCTGGGCAGCGCTAATCCAAAAATTAGTTCTGCTATTTCTAAATCACTAATTTATTTATTTAGGTCCGCAATTTCAAAAGCACTAATGTCTTGTGAAAATTAGGGGAAGCTAAATTCTAAACCGCTAATTCTAAAATAAAACACCATCAGACAAGAAGCAAGTTTTAAGTTGTTTGTATTGTATAGACTTAGGAAGGTATTTATAATAATATTGTTTGTAATAATAATCATTTTCTTTGAGTATAACCAATAGACAGGAAGGTATTTATAATAATATTGTTTGTAATAATAATCATTTTCTTTGAGTATAACCAATAGACAAAATACACACAACAAAACAGACCCTGATTACACCCAAGAGTTCTTTTTTTTTCTATTTTAAATCAGTTCTTGAATCCCGGATGATTAAAGGTCCATCAATCAATAATCTGGTAGTTTGTAGTTCATGATCCAGGGTAATATGTCCAGAAAAAAACAAATAGTTTGGTGCAATTTAAGTCCTACCGCACAGCTGTGGTGGTCCGGTAGCTTGCCAATGCCATCCTGGGTGGGAACAGGGGGTGAAAAAAACCTTGACCTAAACAAGGTAACAAAACAAAAATTAGCATTACTTTATACACAGGACTAAACTGTTATCAAAATTTCTATAGGCAGTCAACAGATTTAATGAAAAGTAACTAAAATGATCCTAAAAGGATGAAATTACAAAAATCAAAGGATTTATTTAATACTTTACGTACATATATTCTATTCGGCCACGAAATTAACAAATGAGAATGATCTTTTAATCATTAAGAGACCACTTTTAAATCTCAAATACACGGGCGTGTTGCCACGGCATTTCTACATAAAACGAACCCAAATACATAAAACAAACGACTCACCGTCGAGTGGTGGACACAGAACACACAATACAATCCTCCGGCCGCATTAATTTGGCTTGAAACAGCGGGGTTCTCTGCGGATTTATGAAGACACCGAGCACAAACAGCTAGCCACAACGTTAGCATCCAAGTTCACCTCTGACCCGGAAGATGTCAAGATGGAATAGTCCATTTTCAGTAGGGGGATACAGAAATCGACCGGTTTTTGTATTGCGTTTTAATGATCGTTTTCATCGTAACTATAATTATTTTTATGTTAAATGTACATTAACAAGCAGGATCAATGTTAGGGATGTAGGTGACTGGCCGGGGCGGGGCGGGGCCGGGGCCCCTGCTGATTGGGAGCCCCAGGCAACGGCATCATTTGCCTACATGGTAGATCCGAGTCTGTTCTCCGCTCTGCTCCCCCTCCAACCCTCCCTCCTCTCTGCTCTTTACGGTGAGGGAGCAGACTCTCCCTCACCAAGGGGGAAAAAGGTAAAACAAGCAGCTACGGAGCCAGCATAAGAGCCTGTAAATAAGTTTATTGGTTTTTACTGATAGATAATTAGTTATTAGCGGTACTGCATTTTAAATAAAAATAGCACAAATCCGCTTATGAATTATAAAAGTTAGTCAAACCACAAAAACGCTGACAAAAAGTTTAGGTCCGCTGTAAGCGGATTAGCGCTTTAGCGCTCTCTAGCGGTCTGTGCCCACCTTTGCCTTCCACTCTCCCCACGAGTCCATGACGTATCCTCCATTGTGCGTCTGTGCTGGGCAAGCTGGTTCCCCCGGACCTTGTCATTTTGTTGAAAAAATCTTGTCAATAGAGTTGATCGTCCATGATACCAAATCCATAATCACAATTTACATTCGGGAGATGAGTATCCATAGGAGCTGCAGACAAACAGAGAGCAGAGCAGGGAAAAGGAAATACATTTGTTGGGGGGGGAGAAGCAACGAAGCTGCAGTGCCACCTCTTGCAGAGCGAGTTGAGAAAAAAAATCCTAATAATTTCATGCACATCTACCGATTATCTTTTGACGTCACCCTTATCTACTTTGTAATATGGCAGTTTATAAACATTAGCCAATACAAAAGTGGCTGAGCTTGGCAGATACTGTATTTAACCCTCAGTGTTGCGTAGCAGGCAATGATAGGCTTTTCACTAAAGTTGCATTTACTTTAGTTGACAAGTTCTTTAGGGGGAGTTCTTCCCCCCCAACACTGAGTCTGCAGCTCCACCGAGGCCTCTGCTTTCAGCAGCTGTTTCAGTTTTAGCTCTGTTTATGTTTATGTTTATGTTTATTAAATTTGTTCATTTTTTTACAAAAGAAACACAATACAAGACAATCCCATTAATGATACGTACACAATGTAAAAAAATGAAAGGAAGCAGAAAGAAGAATAAATCTTATTATATCTGCCCCTTTTTTCAAACAATCAGATTAAACAATAATAATATTTCACCAGTAGTACAAAATGACTAACTCTTTCTAATTTTCTAATACTAATACGTAACTAATAATCGATACAAAACACATTAATAATATTTCACCAGTAGTACAAAATGACTAATTCTTTCTAATTTTCTAATACTAATACATAATTAAAAATTGATACAAAGCACATTAATAATCTTCCACCAGTAGTACAAAATGACTAACTCTTTCTAATTTTCTAATACTAATACATAACTAATAAATAATACAATACACTATTATTTAGCTCTGTTTCCTGATGCGTCCTGACCTACAGCCACGTTTGAAAGAAATAAGCCGTGACAGATGTCCGTCAGATCTGTCCCCTCTTCATTTTTAAAATTTTTAGGGTGGGGGGGACTCAGGGCGACAGGGGACGGCTGGTTCCAGACTAATCTCTGCTGCAGCTTCCACCCCGTTCAGAGAAACATGAGGAATTTTTGTTGCCGTCTGAATCTTTGGATGTTAGCTCACATCCTGAAACTGTCAAACCTTAGTACAGTAACAGGAAGGTGTTTGATAACTGAGGTTAAAGAGTGGACAACATTTTGTCTGTTAGTAAAATATCTCATGAACCACAAGATACATTTTAATGAAACTCTCAGAAACTAATCCTGGGATGTACATCCACAACTGATTAGCTTTTAGAGGCAACATGATTCAAGATGGCCACCTACCACTGAGTCAGATTTATAGATGTTGAGATCAAATTTGATGTGGAGGTAGCTGAGAGTCATTCTTTTTTTTTTTTAAACAAAGTTTATTTTTTCATGGAGAACATTTTTAATTGATTTTTCCTTATCAAAACATACACCAACAAAGAA